>JABFQM010002978.1:0-13161 GCA_022816865.1 Zelostemma sp. ZL-2020
CTCTTTTCCGTCTCTCCCCCTCCGTTCCTAACCTCGGCTACCACTCAATTAGGCGAGTGGTCCATTAAGCGATGTATGTTCTCCAGAGCCTCGACCCTCTTTAACTTCGTCTTCTCGTTTCTCTTTTTTCCTACGCGTCTTTTTGTTATCAATAAAAAAGCCGGCCTTTCTTTTGCCAACACGCCGGAAATTGGCGATTACTTTTATTCAATTTCATCGTACGCAGAAATTTATTTTCCCGGAGAAAATTCACATATAAGAAGGAGAAAATGAAAATAATTTGAATTTAATCTTAATGAAAATCGATTCTAATTTAATCGATGAAGTTTGAAGAAAATTCGGTTGAAATTTGCTTAAATTATGAAAGAATTTCGATTGCGTGTTTATCAATACAGATATTGGTAAATTAATTCAACGTTGTAAAGTTTTCTTTGATGAAGTTGTGGAAAATCTTTTAAAAGCATAGAATGCAATCACAAAATCACTGAAAAAGTTTTAGTATCTGACGGCAGCGACTTTATTTATAACAATCATTAACTGCGCAATTTTTTCCATGTTAAAAACAAATTATTCAACCGCGGCTGGAGTTAATTGATAAAATTTATTTCGATAAATCGCATACGAACGTCTGGAATAAAAATGAATAATCTCTCAATGTTTCGAATCAGAGAAACGTTTTTCAAAAGGAGTTTACACGGCTATTTTGCAGTAAAGCATGAAATCGAACCGATTGATCTTCCTGTTCTTGTTCCGCGTTCCATACTGTCCGTGTACAATCGGTAATCGCGGTAAAATTCAAAGGAGCTATGCACTTTTAACGCGCATTTTCTCGATCTTACACTTTTGCAAGGGAATCGAAGATTTATTTTCAATCCTCAAAAATCCTCCGCAATTGTCGGTCCAACCCCGCATTAAAACGAACAGCAATTCTTATCCCGAATCAACTTACTTGTAACTTCCGTGGGTGTTGTGGCACAGTCCGTGCCTGCACGGTTTCTTTTCGCATTCGTCGATATCATCGGAACAATTCACGCCCGTAAATCCCGGGGCGCACGTGCATCGATAGCCGTCGTCCAAAGATCGGCAATTTGCCCCATTTTTACAAGGCGACGAGGCGCAGTGATCTTGCCGCTCGCAGTGTTCTCCTGTAATTACAATCTCAATTAATCAACCCTGACGCACGCTTTTTACCAATGAAAGAGCATTTTTCGATCGATGATTAATCGAATCCTCATTATCGGGAATGTAAAAAATGTCAATCATCGATGATAAATAACAAAATGCTTCTCGAGAAAATGATTTCGTCATTCGCGTCTCTCGCGAGGCTAGTAAAGATGTCATTCAACGTGGCTGTGTTTTCGCTCGTCGCGGTATGTCCGAGAAAGAGGACCAGTAATTTAACCTCACCCCCATGGGCTCCGATTAGTGGCTCTAATTATAGAACGCGCTGCTCGGTTTCTAAGATGTCACTGCTTTTTACGCCGACACTTGTCGTGCTCGCGTTCAGTGGTGCTCTCGCAATAAACCACTTGCATGATTCTCCTTATCTCGAATGCAAACACTTGAAAACGCGTCTCTTCGGAGGACTCAATGAAGCCTTCAACCCAACGTTATCAATTAAGATTATGAAGCTTCAAACACAAGCGTCGGATTCAAGTAAAAAAAAACTCTCTCGTTTCAAAGGGGGTTACTTTCTCGCGGCAAAGTTTACGAAAGCCGTGTCTTTCGTTGAAGAATTTTGATTGACGAACCGAAGTGAGTAAAAATGAGGATCGAATGACGAAATGACAGAAGCACCACTGGGGCAAAGAAGCCGCCACGGCGGAACACGGCATTGCTCTTCGCCAATTATCCGTCAACGAGTTCCTCTCTTTTGCCCCGGCACTCATTATCCTTTTCTCCTCTGGATTCTCCGGGCTCCTAGATTTATTTGTCAAGCTCGCGAGCACGTGCCCGCATGCAAAGGCCGGGGCGACGCGTAAAAATCCGCGCGACAGTTGCCGCGAGTCGAGTCCCACGCGATTTCGCTGCCTCGATCTCGTGCCAACGGTTAACGGTTAAGACGCTGGCGATATTTAGCGCCTTTTTGCATTCATTAGCATAATCAGTTTTCACCCGGGCCACTTTACGCTCCCGGGAATGTATCAATTATAGCTTGTATTAGCCATTCGTCGCAGCTCGTTGCGTCACGTTACCGCGCCTGTCACGCTACGGGATTAGCCGAGGTGTTTTGACAAGCGATAAATCGCGAAAAATTGATATCCGAGAAAAAAAAAGGATCGACGAAAAACCTCTGTTTATTGAATTATTCGAGTCATGTAGAAAAATGTGACGAGTATCGCAATGTCTGGAATTTATTTTATTGTAATTAAAAAATGTATGGAAATAATTTTTAATTAATTTATGCAAACAATGATTTTCTCTGGGATGTAGAGTGCAATAATTCTCGATGTAAAATTGCATCACTGAGATGCAATAAACATTATACGATAAAGAAATTGATTTTTCGTTATTTAATTTTCAATCAGGTTCATACAATTAATTGTTGCTACAAATATTGTAATCCGAAACATAATCCTCCAAAATTTAGAAATGGCTAATAATTTATATCGATTTATCTAACCAAAAAGATCAGAAAGGAGTTCACATTATTTTTTAATCTCACCTCGAAAGCTAGTTTTAATCGCGCATAAAATTTAGACTCGATTAAAAATATTTTGTTTTCATATATTAATTAAGCGATTTGTCCGAATCCATGTTATTGATGTAAATTTTAATTTCTGTGCAGAGTTTAACTTACTTTTGTGTCCAAACATTTCTTTTATTCATAATCCAAAGATTTTCAGCGCAAACGTATAATTATCCTTAATTTGCCAATCATACTTCCACATGTTACAATGTACTTATCACATTTTATAATTTGACCCATTTACAAGTTCCATTTCAAACGAATTCTTGTATAAGCGAAGGGCTATGAAGCTCGTTGATTGACATTTTTAATCACGGCAAAAGTCTTTGATAAGATACCGAGAGGAAATTGTTAACGATTAATCGAAGAGGAAAAAAACTCTATGTACTTATCGAAGAGATTGTAATATTCAGATACTGACCTGTGAATCCAGGTGCGCAGGTGCAGGTGTAGTCGTACAGGGACTGTAGAATGCAAGAAGCGCCATTTTTGCAAGGCGAGGAATCACAGGCATTATCAATGGAAATTTCACATAGGCTCGCCGTGAAACCGACGGGGCAAGTGCAGGCGAAGGTCGGCGTGGCGCCGTTCGCGCTTTCCCGCACAAGGCATGAGCCACCATTTTGACACCTGGGCCCTGTTTGACAGGGGTTCAGGTGCTGACAATATTCTCCAACGTATTTGACCGTGCAGCTGTAACAAATTATCCTCACGTTACATTTACACACGAAATAAAGCTACCGAAGATTCGTTCTACAAAGTTCTACAAATCTTGCTTTACAGATTTAAAGTGCAACAAATTATACTGAAAATAACGTTCGCGAAGAATATCCATGTTATCGAGTACATAAATAATAATTAATCATTACAACTTGGTTAATTCCATCCGATTTTTGTCCTAATTTTGATTTTAAATCGTACTCTATGTGTAATTTGCATCATCTCATTTCATGTTTTTCTTGATTTAAAAATTTAAATTCACGATCCAAACGAACATTAATATTTTTCAGCGCATTCAACGCGAAAACCAGTAAAGATTTATGCAACGAACGATTGACAAAACAACTCCTCCGTCAATGCGGGCAATTATTTTTTAAATAGAAGTACGCAAATACAAATTCGACGGGGCTTTAAATATTTATCTGGCCCCGACAGACTAACGCGATTACGTGTGTTGTACGTTACGGAGGTAGCGCGAGCGAGAGGAAAAGTCGTCGAAGAATCCTCGGGCATAAAGAACAGCCTCAGTCCTCGGCGCGGTGGAATAAGGATGCTGGCGGAGGAGGAGGATTAAAGAGGGAACTCGGTCTAAAGACAAGAATGTATCACCGGCATTGTCCGCGCACAGCTGGCTCGATTCCTTTACTTATAGCCTGCCCGTAGTCAGGCTTCTATAAACGGAAACGAATCCGCGAATGTGCCGCGAGCATTCCAAGATCGAGTAAAGATAAGAATAATTTTCCTGCGTTCCACGCAGAAAAAAGCGCGCGATTAATGGCAATTGGGTGATACTGAAAATCCGTTTCGCAAGTGGATTCCGCGGCTTCCTTAATGTAATATTATTAATATTGAGTAACTGCTTAATTAATTTTAACGCGTTGAACCGCGGCGAGAAAAGTTCACCTTCTCTACGTCCGCTATCGCGAACCGCACGGTCCATAAAATCGGCGAAAAATGCGCACTTCCCGGCTAGCCATAGGTGCTATATTATTACAGTAAACAAAACATATAACATGCGCATTTTACGACTGTTGACCAGGTACAGGACGTTAAAACTTTGCGACATCTATTGCGCGCGGTTATCAAGCTTCCATTTCTCTTGGAAGTAAACGCAGAAATCATTCTCAATTTTTATTATCAAACTTCGAAATTGTATCGTGCAATAATTCCGAGGGGAGCAAAGACTCGAGATTATTTCCGGAAATTCTTGAACTCTGGACCCGGGGAGAAGTGCAAGCACGCATACATATGTATGTATTCGTAATGATCCTCGAAGGATCGGCATGAGATTGTTTGTATTCTCATTATCGATCGAGGAAGCGTAACTCTTCATCGTATCGAAATGTTTGTCGAGGGAGAGAAGAGGCTGAGTGCAATCCGGTCCTCGTATCAATCCGCATTTCGATGCAAATTGCCTCTGACTAATGCGACGGCCGGGAATATGCGCACTCGCGCTGCTGCTGCTTCAGCTGCGGGAAGAGGGCTCATTTCTGCGCGTCTCTGAATTAGATCCGCGTACGCGGGGAATATGCGTTCTCGCGGGAGCGCGAGAGTGTACACACGTGTCTCGGGAGCCTGGAGGCATCACGTGGGCGAAGTCGGCTGCACATGTGGGCTTTGTGAAAAGGATCAACATACGGTAGGCAGTTCGGAGTAAGTGTGAACTGCGAGTGTCTCGGAGGAATAACAAAACCTCTGTTTTCAAGAAAAAGAGAAGAAATTGACGGTCAAGAAAGTCGAAAGTCTCATTCCTCGAGAAATAACACTTGGAAGACTCGAAGTTTAATAACTTTGAAAATCAAACTCGGCATTGAAACATATTACACTGGAGGCTTTGAAGTCTTTTTTGCATAGCATGGAAACACGCGATTTTGGTAGAGCAAAAAGATAGAAACTGGTTTTTATGATTCTTGAGTATGCTCGTCTGATATCAAAATGTTTTGATAGGATGAAAAACTCGACTTAATTTGTCAAATGAATCAAATTTTATCTAATTTGAAGCAAATTGGACGAAGGTCTTTAACATTCGCGACAGTGAAATAATTCTTCCAATTTACCATGGATTCGCATTAACATAGCTGAATTAATTGCAAATTACGATAAATCAAATTGATGTCCCCGCTCGATTTTCTGATAAATTTACATTTTATAAGGAACGTTATTATGATAATCATATTAAATTCGGGTTCGAATGATCGATAATTTTAATAAATCGTCGATAAGGTATGGGACTACGGAAGCGTAAATCAGGGGACGACGGGGTCTCACGAGTTCTAAGAAACTGTTATCTTTTCATTATGCAAGCTGAAAATTTCGATGTGCAAACAAGAGGTGCTTTTACGAGCTGCGCCTCTCGTTGAGAATCGTTTCGAAACGCATCACCGCGGCTCGTCGAAGAATGCGGCGGTTCGTTTTAATCAAATTAGCACCACCGTAAACATATTGCCGATGCGCCGCACAATGATACGCCGAAGCGAGGACAGAAGTCGCTATTCATCGACGACCCAGGGCTATAAACGTTTATGACGAGGAGGCGCGCATCAATTTCTTTGCTTCGATTGGATTTTCTTTCACGTCGGACAAAGAGATTTTGCATAACCTTAAAACACACTTTACTTCTTTGCCTGAAACATTTATCACTTTAATGTTTATTCAAATTATACTCATTATCAAATCATGAGATTTTCTTCTTCCAAAAATCGTGAAAAGTTGGATCGCTAAAGCTAAATTGAAAAGTAGTTCTAATTTAAAAGTTTTGAAAAGATCTTCGAAGGAAAACATTAGCTCCTATTGTAAAAAATTAAACGCTGTAATAGCACGCTAATCAATTTTTAGAATGATCGTAAATTTAAAATGACGATTCTGACTAGTCCCAATTAAAAAATCTGTTAAAATAATTTCACAAATCTTTCTTCCGATTGCGCTTTCGAGAAACGTAATAAATCCCCCCAAAAAACTTTGGATTCTCGAAGTTGATCTTTGTCGTGCTTCAAATATTTGGACGTAGTGCAATATGAGTGCATCGCATGCATTAATGTCAAGGCATCATGTTTCTGGTGTTTTATACCATGTACACAAGCGACTTTTAACGACCCGCTTCCTGTCTCTTTAATGCCGCTTTTTCCATTCAGCAGAAAAGTTGAGCAGTGACGTAACGAGTGAAAGAAGCGTGTGCTACATTGTGCAATAACAACTTGTCCGAACGTTCGAGTTCAAAGTGCCACTACATTCTCCCACGCGTTTTTCCCAAAACTTCGAGCCTCATTTTTTGTGATTCATGAAGATCGAACTTTCTTTTCATTAAAATTCACGGCGAAGAATCTGACGTTCCTTCAATTAACATGGAAAGAAGCAAAAATTTCCAAGCGACAACATTAACATTACACGAATTCCCTTGTCCTCACGTACTCCGTTAAAATTCGTTAACGGGCAATTGATCTCGGGCGCAATTATTGCCGAGGCGCGGTGTACACGAGAGCGGCGAAGTAATTAACGTCCTTCGATTTACGAGCGCGACGTTCTCGAGGACAGAAAGTAATTTGGCAAGGAGGTGGAGGAGGAAAAAAAAAGAAAGGAAGGCTCGTGAAATTCGATAACGAACCGATCGCCGAGGGGCCCGAGATCGATGAAACTAAATGAAATTGGCGCGGTCCGTCGGCTTTCACGACGTTCCGTGATGCGCGAAACTTGGTGGCTCGCGCAGTGAATTAATAAACGAGCGCGGCAGATCGATTGCCGAGATTTGCGCCGCGCGCGGAATTGAGACGAGCCGTGGGCCTCGTCGAAATTTCGGCCCTGAGAGAGACAAGATCGCGGCGACGTGACGAATGGGCCCACGAGCGAGATAACGTTCCTTTATCTAAACGAGCATCTGCAATGGCGGCGTCTGCGATTTACGAAAAGCGCGCCTGCCGGCGACGCAAGGAAATGCGTGAAATGTGCGATACACTCGAGGACGACGACGCTAATTAATGCTGGGCTCGGCTTTGTCGCCGTTCTTACTGCGAGGGATAAATTACTTTTTTCTCCACCAAGTTTTTTTATCGCAAATTTTCTTCCGTCTCTTCAAGATTATCGGCTGGAATCTTTTTAAAAGTATCCATTTACAAGTTTGACTTTGAGCGTTGCATAAGTTCGGCAAGAAATGGCCCGAAAACGAAACGAAACTTGGGTGAAAATGCATGTAACCCGAGGCAGAGAGATCTGGATCGATAAAGTATAACGGAGTCGTCGAACGAGCCCGCGAGTTCGAGGCTATGAAATTGTAAAAAGTCGGGTGCAAAAAGGTATCGGAGGATGATGATTCTTCCCGTCGATAATGCGCGGCACTTGAGGCTAAAATGGCATTCATCGGTGTCATTACCAATGGTCCATTTAACCGGTAATAACGTAGAACTGTGGGACGAGCGCGAAGTAAAATACCAAGCGCGAGTATAGCCCTCGAGGCTCGTGAACTGAGAATCGATCTTCGGGATGATCGATGAGTGTATAAATGACGCAATTTTCTACGCCGCCGTAGACGAATGGTAAAAAAATTTGATGAATGGTAAACGAGGCAGAGATGGTTTATTTGGAATGTATAATTTCAGAGGGCAAATCTAATGAAACTGAAAATCGCACGATTCGAAAGTGAAATCGTCGAGTTGGAAAGACATCGGGGTTTGCTAAAGCTTTCTTTCGAGGTGATATCTCGACGGTTCATCTCCGGGTTTGGACAGACAACGCCACCCACCGGCGTCTTGACTTTTTGTCGAGATGGACCTATTAACGTCACGGCTTGTAATTTGCCGCGCCGAATGTTAATGGACTCTATCGCTCCTCGTCCTTCGTCCTTTTGGCCGGTAGCTGCATACCGGATGCAGCTTCGAATCTTTTCACACAAGTTGAAATTTAACTTTCAAATTCGAGGAATATTTATGAATATTTATTTACCAGACTTGGAAAAAAGATTTTTTTCATTCGGCAAAATCACGATTTTTTTACCTACGTTGAATTTCAATCAAGCGTTCATTATTTCGAGCATTCCCAATCAATTAACAATGCAGATTTTTAATGACAATTTGAACACAACTTTAGAGTTCTTTCAATTTCTAATTGTATTGCTGAAACTTGGAAACGAAAACATGTTCAAGCTTCGACCAAAAAATTCTCTCTGAATGCAAATATTTATACAATTTGGGACGCAAAGTTATAATAATCAGGAATTTGCCGCATCGGATAAGTAAGATATTGCTCGCGTAAGAAAGAAGCGCTGTTACTAGAGCTCAAAGATCACTCTCGTGGAACGATAGTTGTTCGGAGAAGATTGTCGGATAGCCTCATTCGAAAAGCTGCATCGATTCTCGTCATTAAAACTAATTAAAAAACGTAGAAAAACATTTCTTTCTTCCATAATTATTAAACATTTTATTCCCCGTATTTTTTGTCTCGATTTTATCTAGGATTCTTCGACTTTTAGTGCAATTTCATCGGCGAAGAAGATCGTTGCAGTTGTTAAACGAGCGCTGGAATGTCAATGGTTACTCCCACAAGTTTAAATTTCTCTTCCCGCAAAAAGATACTGCTGTTATCGAAGCATTAATACTGTTTATCGAAGTATTTCACGCTCGAGAAAATTCATAGCTTCGGGTTGCCTAATTAAACTTCCTCATCGCTATAAAATCGTCCTTTTCACGAGAACTATTTTATGCGTTTCGTTATAAAAGTCAACTATTCTCACAATTAAACTAATATTTATTCTCGGTTATAAACATTTTACCGCGCCGGATGATGTTTAAATACGAACAGGTTTTCTTTGGAAGAGCGAATTATTAAAGGAGTAATTTTGGTTCGAAACTCTGATTAATCGATCGAATGGGAAGAACTTTAAATATTAATAAAAAAGGTAGAACGTCAGCACCTGAACTGACGCGTCGCGGATACTCCTGTCAATGGGTAAAGGTGGAGTAGGAACAGGACAAGGGGAGAGTCGCTATAGAGCGAGGACAGCCTTCCCACGTGGATAATATGACTGCGGGCGGAGGGTTGCCTCTGCTCCTTTCTGGGAGGGAGGCTGCGTTGCGCCGGGGAAAAACTCTTGTTTATCAAGCTATCGCATTACACATTAGGTTGATGAACCCTCATTAGCTACCAATTATAATACCATCACCTAGAATTTTTCGTTTCCGCTTCCATTGCACGCCATTTCCGATATTCCATTCTCTTGGAAGAAAAATTTTGTCAGCATCATCCAAAAAATATGATTGGATTCCATTGCAAATACATCAAATTGAAGCTTGAAAAATCCGGATGTTTTGTTTTAATTTGTGCAAAGTCTGCATTATCAATTGAACGAAATGAAATTCGATGCATTGAAGTTTTTGTCAAGATTTGTCAAGATTTGTCAAAACTTTTGTCAAGATTTGAATTGAATTCATTTCGAATTTTCTCCCGATTTCATTTCAATTTTCAATCACTTTTGCATTTTTCTAACCAAGTTTGTCTTAATTTGTTTATTGATTAAATTATTCACCTTATCTAATTTCTTTTTACGATTTCGTACTTTTTAACCCATACAATTAATTACCCGAATAAAAAGAGATTTCGAAATTCCAGGAATAGTCAAATAATTTTAGGCGCGTTGAATTCTACGTTCGATCAAACAATTGAACTCGCAAATGATAAATTTATTGCCGAGACGTAAACTCCGTTATCCGAGAAGTTTTGAAAGGCAACACTCGATAAGAGCGAGTTGTCAATCGCGAAGGCGAGAAGCTTCGCAGTCGATTGCGACAGGTGCCTTTTTAACGAGAAGCCGATAGTCGGGATTTTACATCGCAACCGTTCCCTTGTGGATCACCGCAGTTGACCGCAATTGACGCAAGATATCCCATGAGAGACTCGACTGTTGAAAAATTTCCAGACGCGAACCCTCTAATTAATTTATTCTAAGCCCGACTCGAAACTGTTTTTCACTTCGCATTAAGCAGTCTGAATGCAATGGGAGGCAATTTTTTCCCGAGATAATTACGATCGTAAAAGTCGTCGTTTACTTTGGGACGTGAGTTGGGCGAAAAAGAATCTTTGCACCTTTATAAGGTTTGATACAAAGAAGTCGATCGGGGAACGGGTCGGATCGATAGATCTTTCTTTGAAAAAGGGGGGGGGGGCGGAGTGGGGAAGAGAATCCGGAGAAAGAGAGAGCGAGAAGCCAGTTTCTCCGGATAAAGGATATAAAATGGTAGAGGAAGGATTCGCCAAAGTGAGGAAGCCGAGAAATGCCGATTCGTCGGCATTTCTCGGCCTGGTACAACGTGCCCACACGTGGCCGGCAGACGCAGCGGGCCACTAGTTGGCCTAATTGGGAAGAATGGTCTCGAACGACCCAAATCTTCGATGATTTTTCGATAATTATCCCCGCCGATCGGATTCCTGCGGCGGACTTTTGCGTGCTTCGAATTAGTAATGACGAGAATCGACATGTGATGTTTCGCTTGATACAAAAAACGATTTTATAATTAACTTCACGAAGTCGCGCCCGAAGAATTTAATAAGCTCATTAACTTCGAAATAATTGGGTTAGCGTTTCTTCGCGGATGCAATTGACGTCTTCATGCCGGAACGGCTCTGTTAATTCAAGCTCCCAATAAAAAATGGTGTTTACGAGTGCGTCGTGAGAGAAATTGATGCTCCCGAAGGGTTGATGGAATTCGAAACATCTGTCTCGCGTGCGACTTTTCACACCCATTCATTTGCTTGCCTAATATGGGAGTTTACACGAAAGACAGAACGCTTTCTCAAGACTCGGAACTAGGATCGGCAATCGATTAGCTTATCGTGAAAACGAGGGCCCTCGAGCACGAAAATAAACCGCCGATTCTCGTGAGAACCCTTTTCCACGCACTTGCAGCGTCTTGATTCTTCCCATATAACGTTCCTCCACTTCTTCTTCCGAGCTAGTTACGCACATGGTGCCGTATCGCTCGTGGGAGAAAAGACGACAGCGCGATGCACAAAAACAACGCGTCGCGAGACAAAAGAGTGCATTCATCAAAGAAGAAAACGCGACGCAGCCGCTTGTTTTCGGCGACCCCGATGCAATCGCGGAGTCGACTTTGGTCTTTTACCAGGAAGTGAAATTAATTAGAATCAGGAGGTAAATAACCTCGGCCAGGCCCAAAAAAGCTGTCCTCTGCACTTTCTCGCAATTATTTCAATCAATTGATACGAACTGCGAAATTGAGCTTTCGACAAAAACTTGATACTCATGAAGAAAGTCTCACGAAAATTTAGATTCGCGTGAGAGTCTTTTCGCTTCGACAACGCATTAAACGCGTAATTACGGCCGACTTACCGCGTCTTGTTACCCGGAAAATTTACTTGCGTCCCGCGTCAGAAATAATATTTACGAGGCAAGATACGCATCCGTCCACTTCACGCCGGGGCCTAAAAGGCGTCGCGGGGGAGAGGCAGGAAAAAAAAACTGCCTCGTCGCCAACTGCCGGTTTACGGACTGGGCACATGCGTTTACGCATAGCGCCATGTGTCTTGCTTCTGACTTTTTGTCCGCTTCGTGAAAAGGGACGCTCTTCCTCCTCTGATCTTTTCGTCGTCGACGAAACCTCGCTTTATCCCGCAAGAATATTTATAGACGAACAGGTTGCTGTATATCATTTTTTTTTTCCTCCATTCCCAGTTAATAAACATCATAGGAATTTCAGCGCTGCGTAAAATCGTCAATAAATTCATCCGGGATTTTTCAAAAACTTCGGCTTGAGAATAACAGCGCAAAAATGTGGGGACTTTACGTTGCAATCGTGACTCGCCGCGAAAAAGCCGTGTACCTCTGTTACGAGAGTTGGTCATGCTTTAAAGAAAATGCGCGAAACCGCAGCGACATGATTGCGCGGTGAGGCCGGTTATTTGCGTTTACACTTGGGAAGACGACGCCCGTCGCGGAACGTCGGAGAATCGGGTCTATGTGGATCAAGGCGCTTCTCGTCTTTCCTTTTATTTCAAGTTAATAGTAATATAATAACGACAAAAAATTGCTAAATGGTAATAACATTTCAAATGACTGTGCGGTTTTGCTGGGGCAGAGGATACGCTTTGATGAGCAGCATTATCCTCTCGACTTTGTCATTTCTGACATTTTAATGCCTCGATGACAGCAGACTTGACTTGAAAAAAAATGATCTACATCTATTTCAAAACCTTGGAACTCGAGATTGTTTAACAGCCCGCAATCATGATTGTGAATAATATTAAAAAGTGATTCTGTTATTCCATCTGCTCAGGTTGAGTTTGATTAGATTGGTAAGATGATAACAGAGCGAAGTTAATCGCTAATTTTCAATCTTTCATTCCAGAAAGAGTAAAAATACCGCCACTCAGATTCGAGTGAGTTTTTCACTTTAATAGAGAAGTATATCACCCTTCCAAAAAAGTGATATAAGGTAAATGTCCCAGTAATGGACCGGGCCGTAAAAGAAATACAAAGAACGTGATTATTATTAACTTTGTCTACAAAATAAAAAGTTGTCGTTTCAGACAACACTCGCAGTTTGAAATAATTTCCAATTTTGATTGTAATCACGTTTTTCCCGACTACTTAATTGCACGTAATTAAAAAACTAATTACAACTGAACAAAAACAAAAAATGCAACTTGTTCTTAAGAGAATTCTACATTGTTTACGAAAAGAACAGAATCTAAAAAGTTATTTTTCACTTGGAAATCAGCGTTTGAATTTCGAATTTTGCTTAGGTGGTCCA
>JABFQM010002979.1:0-13156 GCA_022816865.1 Zelostemma sp. ZL-2020
ATTTAATCCAGTTGAAATTTGATCCAGTGAAAATTTTATCCAGTTTAAAGCTTATCTAGTTGACATTTCATTTGGTTGATAGTTTATCAAGTTGAGATTTTATTTAGTTGAAAATTTATCTAGTTGAAATTCTATCCACTCAGAATTTCATCTAGTCTAAATTTCATACAGTTGACATTTCATATAGTTGGAATTTCATTCATTTTAAATTTCATCAAGTTAGAATTTTATCCAGTAGAAATTTCATTCAGTTGACATTTTATCCAGTTGACATTTTATCTAATTAAAATTTCATCCAGTTGGAATTACATCCAGTCAAAATTTCATCCAGTCTAAATTTCATCCAGTTGACATTTCATCCAGTTGACATTTTATCCAGTTGACATTTCATTCAATTGAAATTCATCCAAATAGAATTTCATCCAGTTGAAATTTTATCCAGTTGACATTTCATCCAGTTGAAATTTCATCCATTAAAAATTTCATCCAGTTAAAATTTCATCCAGTTGAAATTTTATCCAGTTCAAATTTTATCTAGTTGAAATTTCATCTAGTTGAAATTTCATTCAGTTCATATTTTATTCAGTTAAAATTTCATCTAGTTGAAATTCCATCCAGTTAAAATTTCAACCAGTAAGAATTTTATCGAGTTGACATTTAATCCAGTTAACATTTCTTTCAGTTGAAATCTCTTCTAGTAGAAATTTCTTCTTGTCGAAATTTCATCTAATTAATATCTCATCCAGTTAAAATTCTATCCAGTTCAAATTTCCTTTAGTTGAAATTTTATCAAGTTGAATTTTCATCTAATTGAAATTTCATTCAGTTAGAATTTCATCAAGTCTAAATCTTATCCAGTTGACATTTCATCAAGTTGAAATTTTATCCACTTCGAATTTTATTAAATTGAAATTTCATCTGGTTAAAGTTTCATCTGGTTCAGATTTTATTCAGTTGAAATTCCATTTAGTTGAATCTTCATCCTGTTAAAATTGTGTCCAGTTGGAACTCTATCCAGTTGATATTCTATTCAGTTGACATTTCAGCCAGTTTAAATTTCATCCTATTGAAATTTTATCCAGTTACAATTTCTTCCAGTCTAAATTGTATCCAGTTGACATGTCTGCCAGTTAAAATTGCATCCAGTTAAAACTTCATTCAGTTAAAATTTGATCTAGTTGATATTTCATCCAGTTGAAATTTGATCTAGTTGAAATTTCATCTAGTAAAAATTTTATCCCGTAGACATTTCATCCAGTTGACATTTCATCCAGTTGAAAATTTATCTAGTTGAAAATTCATCCAGCTGCAATTTCATTCCGTCAGAATTTCATCCAGTCTGAACTTTGTCCAGTTGAAATTTTATCTAGTTGAAATTTAATCCAGTTAGGATTTCATCGAGTTTAAATTTCATCGGGTTGAAATTTCATCCAGTTGAAATTTTACTCAGTTTTAATTTCATTCAGTTGAAAGTTTATCTAGTTGAATTTTCATCTAATTAAAATTTCATCCAGTTAGAATTTCCGCAAGTCTAAATTTTATCCAGTTGACATTTCATCCAGTTGGAATTTCATCCAGTTCAAATTAAATCTAATCGAAATTTCATCAAGTTCAAATTTTATTCAGTTTAGATTTCATTCAGTTCGAATTTCATCTAGTTGAAATTTTATCCAATCAAAATTTCATTCAGTTGAAATTTTATCCAGTTGATTTTTTATCCGGTTAACAATTTATCCAGTTGACGTTTCATTCAGTTGAAATTTCATCTAGTTGAAATTTCATATCATTAAAATTTCATCCAGTTGAAGATTTATTGAGTTTAAATTTCATTCAGTTGATATTTTATCCAGTTGACTTTTCATCTAATTGAAATTTCATACAGTTAGAATTTTATCAAGTCCAAATTTCATCCAGTTTACATTTCATCCAGTTGGAATTGTATCCAGTTTAGATTTTATCTAGTTGAAATTACATCTAGTTGAAATTTCATTCAGTTTAGATTTTATTCAGTTGTAATTTCATCTAGTCGAAATTTCATTCAGTGAAAATTTCATCCAGTTGAAATTTTATCCCGTTGATAATTCATCCAGTTGACATTTTATCTAGTTGAAATTTCATCTAATTGAAATTTTATCCAGTTAGAATTTCATCCAGTATAAATTTTATCCGGTTGAAATTCCACCAAGTTGAAATTTTATTCAGTTAAATTTAATCAAGTTGAAATTTTATCCAGTTGACATTCCATCCATTTGAAATTTCATCTATTAGAGATTCGATCTTGTTAAAATTTCATCCAGTTGACATTTCATCCAGTTGACATTTCATCTAGTTGAAATTCCATCCAGTTTCAATTTTATCCTGTTATAATTTTATCCAGTTTAAATGTTATCTAGTTATAATTTTATGCAGTTGATACTTTATTCTGCTGAAATTTTTTTCAATTGTAATTTTATTCAGTTACAATTCTATCCAGTCTCAATTTTATTCAGTTGACATTCCATCCAGTCAGAATTCCAACGAGTCTAAATTTTATTCAGTTGACATTTCATCTAGTTGAAATTTCATCCAGTTCAAATTTCATCTAGTTGAAATTTTATCCAGTTAAAATTTCATTCGGTTGATATTTTGTTTAGTTGGAATCTCATCTAGTTTTCTAGTTTTGATCTAGTTTCATCTAATTTATCTGGAATTCTAATTGGATGAAATTTTAACTGAATGAAATTTTAACTGGATACAATTTTAACAAGACAAGATTGCAACTGGATAAAATTTTGACTGGATCAAATTTCAACTCAATGAAATTTTAACTGGATAGAATTTCAACTTGATAAACTTTTAACTCGATAAAATGTCAACTGGATGAAATTTAGACTAGATGAATTTCTAACTGGATGAAATTTCAACTAAATAAAATTTCGACTAGATGAAACTTCAACTAGATGAAAATTCAACTAGATGAAATTTCAACTAGATGAAATTTCAACTGGATGGAATGTCGACTGAAGATGATTTTACCTTGATGGAATTTGAACTGAATAAAATTTCAACTGGATGAAATGTCAACTGGATAAAATATCAACTGGATGAAATTTTAACCAGATGAAATTTTAACTGGATGGAATTTCAACGAGATGAAATTTCAACTTAATAAAATCTTAACTGAATGAAATTTTGATCGGATAAAATTTCAACTAGACAAAATTTGAACTGGATAAAACTTGAACTGGATGAAATGTCAACCGGATAATATTTGAACTTGATGAAATTCTAACTGGATGACATTTCAAATAGATGAAAATTCAACTAGATGGAATTTCAAATGAATGAAATTTGAACTGTATAAAGATTCAACTAGATAAAATTTTAATTAGATGGAATTTCAACTGAATGGAATTTAAACTGGATGAAATGTCAACTAGATAAAATATCAACTAGATGAAATTTAAACTAGATGACATTTCAACTGGATGAAATTTCAACTGGATAAAATTTAGACTGGATGGAATTCTAACTTGATAAAATTTCCATAGGATGAAATTCCAAATGGATGAAATATCAACAGGAAAAAATATCAACTTGATGAAATTTAAACTAGATGAAATTTCAACTGAATAAAATCTGAACCAAATGAAATTTCAACTAGATGAAATTTTGACTAGATGAAATTTGGACTGGATGAAACTTCAACTGGATGAAATGTCAACTGGATAAAATTCATAATTGATTAAATTTTAACTCGATAAAATGTCAAATGGATAAAATTTAGACTGGATGAAATTCTAACTTGATGAAATTTCAAATCGATGAAATTTCAAATAGATTAAATTTCAACTGTTTGAAATGTCAAGTCGTATATTCTACGAGACATGCGACTTCAAGTCTAAGTTGAAAAAAACACGAAACCATGTTTCCTGAGCTTCAAATCGTTATAACTTATAGACCTACGAGCTAGAGAGTCAATTCCGACGGGAAAATGTGGGTATTCGAAATACGAACAAAATAACCGCAAGACGAGAAAAATCGGACGTATAGTTCACGAGATATGCAACTTTAAGTGTGAGGTTGAAATCTCACTAAACCATGTTTCGTGAGCTCCAAATCGTTAAAACATCCAAACCATGCGAGCTAGAAAGTCCATTCTGCCGGGAAAATGTAGGTATTCGTAATACGAACAAAATGAGTGCAAGACGAGAAAAATCAGATGTATATTATACGAGATATGCGACTTTAAGTGTAAGTTTAAAATATCACGTAACCATGTTTCCCTGACTTCAAATCGTAATATCTTCTAAACTATGAGAGCTAGCGAGTCCATTCTACCGGAAAAATTAAAGTATTCGAAATACAAACAAAATGAGCGCAAGACGAGGGAAATCGGTAGTATAGTTCACGAGATATGCAACTTTAAGTATGAGGTTGAAATCTCAGGAAACCATGTTTCCTGAGCTTCAAGTCGTTATAATTTCGGAACTATGAGAGCTAGCTAGTCCATTCTACCGGAAGAATGTAGGTATTCCAAATGCTAACAAAATGACCGCATGACGAGAAAAATCGGACGTATAGTTCACGAGCTATGCAGATTCGAAAGTGAGGTTGAAATCTCACGAAACCATGTTTTCAGAGCTTCGAATCGTTATAACTTCTGAACTATGAGAGCTAGAGAGTCTCTTCTACCGGGAGAATGTAGGTATTCAGAATACGAACAAAATGAGCGCAAGGCGAGGAAAATCGGATGTATTGTTCACGGGATATGCTACTTTCAGTGTAAGGTTGAAATCTCAAAAAAAAATGTTTCCTAAGCTTCAAATCATTATTACTTCTAAACTATAAAAGCTAGCGAGTCCATTAGACGAGGAAGATGTAGGTATTTGAAATACGAACAAAATGAGCGCAAGACGACCAAAATCGGATGTATAGTTCACGAGATATGCTACTTCCAGTGTGAGGTTGGAATCTCACGAAACCATGTTTCCTGAGCTTCAAATCGTTAGAACTTCCAACCTAAAAGAGCTAGCGAGTCTATTCTACTGGAAAAATGTAGGTATTCGAAATCCGAACAAAATGATCGCAAGACGAGAAGAATCGGATGTATAGTTCACGAGATATGCAACTTTGAGCGTGAGGTTGAAATCTCACAAAACCATGTTTCCTGAGCTATAAATCGTTATAACTTCCAACCTATAAGAGCTAGCGAGTATATTCTACTGGGAAGATGTGTGTATTCGAAATGCGAACAAAATGATCGCAAGACGAGAAAAATCGGATGTATAGTGCACGAGATATGCAACTTTGAGCGTGAGGTTGAAATCTCACGAAACCATGTTTCCTAAGCTTCAAATCGTTATAACTCCTGAACTACGAGAGCAAGCGAGTCCATTCTACCGGGAAAATGTAGGTAATAGAGATGCCAACAAAATAACCGCAAGAAGAGAAAAATCGGACATATAGTTCACGAGCTATGCAACTTTAAGTGTGAGGTTGAAATCTCAGAAAACCATGTTTCCTGAGCTTCAAATCGTTCTTACTTCTAAACTATGAGAGCTAGCGAGTCCATTCGACCGGAAAAATGTACGTATTCGGAATACGAACAAAATCAGCGCAAAACGAGGAAAATCGGATGTATAGTTCACGAGAAATGCTACAGTCAGTGTAAAGTTGAAATCTCACGAAATCATGTTTCCTGAGCTTCAAATCGTTATAACTTTTAAACTATGAGAGCTAGCAAGTACATTCTACCGGAAAAATTGAGGTATTAGGAATACGAACAAAATGAGCGCAAGACAAGGAAAAGGGGAGGTATAGTTCACGAGATATGCAAGTTCAACTGTGAGGTTGGAATCTCACGAAACTATGTTCCCTGAGCTTATTATGTATATAACTTCTAAACAATAACAGCTAGCGAGTTCCTTCTACCAGCAAAATGAAGGTATTCGAAATACGAACAAAATGAGTGCAAGACGAGGAAAATCTGATGTATAGTTCACGAGATATGCAACTTTCAGTGTAAGGTTGAAATCTCACGAAACGATGTTTCCTGAACTTCAAATCGTTATAACTTTTGAACTATCAGAGCTAGCAAGTCTATTCTACCGGAAAAAGTTGAGGTATTTGAAATACGAACAAAATGAGCGCAAGATGAGGGAACTCGGATGTATAGTTCACGAGATGGTCGACTCTAAGTGTGAGGTTGAAATCTCACGAAACCGTGTCTCCTGAGCTTCAAATCGTTATAACTTCTGAACTATGAGAGCAAACGAGTCGATTTTCCCGGAAAAATTAAGGTATTCGAAATACGAACAAAATGAGCGCAAGACGAGAAAAATCGGATGTATAGTTCACGAGATATGCATCTTTAAGTGTAAGGTTGAAATCTCACGAAATCATGTTTGCTGAACTTCAAATTCTTATAACTTCTGAACTATAAGAGCTAGCGAGTCCATTCTACCGGGAAAACGTAGGTATTCGAAATGCGAACAAAATGACCGCAAGACACGACGAAACGGACCTATAGTTCACGAGATATGCAACTTTGAGTGTGAGGTTGTAATTTCACGAAACTATGTTTCCTGAGCTTCAAATCGTTATAACTTCTGAACTATGAGAGCTAGCGAGTCCATTCTACCGGAAACATTGAGGTATTCGAAATACGAACAAATGAGCGCAAGACGAGGAAAATCGGATGTAAAGTTCACGAGATATGCAACTTTAAGGGTGAGGTTGAAATCTCACGGAACCATGTTTTCTAAGCTTCGAATCGTTATAACTTATCAACTATAAGAGCTAGCCAGACCATTCTTCTGGGGAAATGGAGGTATTCGAAATGCTAACAAAATGACAGCAAAAAGAGAAAAATCGGACATATAGTTCACGAGATATGCAACTTTGAGTGTAAGGTCGAAATCTCAGGTAACCATGTTCCCTGAGCTTTGAATCGTTATGACTTCTAAACTATAAGAGCTAGCGAGTCTATTTTACCAGAAAAATGTAGGCATTCGAAATTCGAACAAATTGACCGCAAGACAAGACAAATCGGACGTATAGTTGATGAGATATGCAACTTTGAGTGTGAGGTTGAAATATCTTGGAATCATGTTTCCTGAGCTTCAATCGTTATAACTTCCGAACAATGAGGGCTCGCGAGTCCTTTCTTCCAAAAAGATTAAGGTATTCGAAATTCGAACGAAATTAGCGCAAGACGAGGAAAATCGGATGGATAGTTCACGAGATATGCAACTTCAAGTGTGAGGTTAAAATCTCACGAAACCATGTTTTCGGAGCTTTGAATCGTTATTACTTCTTAACTATGAGAGCTAGCGAGTTCATTCTACCAGGAAAATGTGATTATTCGAAATGCGGACAAAATGACCGTAAGACGAGAAAAATCAGACATATAGTTCACGAGAAATGCAAATTCAAGTTTGGGGTTAAAATCTCAGGAAACCATGTTCCCTGAGCTTTAAATCATGATAACTTCTTAACTAAGAGAGCTAGCGAGTACATTCTACCGAAAAAATTGAGGTATTCGAAATACGAACAAAATGTGCGCAAGACAAGGAAAAGCGGATGTATAGTTCACGAGATATGCAACTCGAAGTGTGAGGTTGAAATCTCACGAAACAACGTTTTCTGAGCTCCAAATCGTTATATCTTCTAAAGTATGATAGCGAGCGAGTCCATTCTAACGGGAAAATTGAAGTATTCGAAATACGAACAAAATGAGCACAAGACGAGAAAAATCAGATGCATAGTTCACGCGATATGCAACTTCAAATGTGAGGTCCAATCTCACGAAACCATGTTTCCTCAGCTTCACATCGTGATAACTTCCGAACTATGAAAGCTAGCGAGTCCATTCTACCGGAAAAATTGAGAAAATCGGAATACAAACAAAATGAGCGCAAATCGAGAAAAATCGGATGTATAGTTCACGAGATATGCAACTTTAAGGGTTATGTTGGAATCTCACTCAACCATGTTTCCGGGCTCCAAATCGTTAGAACTCCCAAATTATGCGAGCTAGAGTGTCTATTCTATCGAAAAAATGGAGGTATTCGAAATATGAACAAAATGAGCGCAAGGCGGGAAAAATCGGACGTATAGTGCACGAGATATTTAACTTCAAGTGTGAGGTTGAAATCTCACGAAACCATGTTTCCCGAACTTTGAATCGTTATAACTTTTAAACTATAAGAGCTAGCGAGTCCATTCTACAGAGAAAATGAAGGTATTCGAAATACGAAAGAAATGAGCGCGAGACGAGAAAAATCGGATGTATATTTTACGAGATATGCGACTTTAAGTGTAAGTGTAAAATATCACGTAACCATGTTTCCTTGACTTCAAATCGTAATATCCTCTGAACTATAAGAGGTACCGAGTCCATTCTACCGGGAAAATGAAGGTATTCGTAATACGAACAAAATGAGCGCAAGGCGAGAAAAATCGGATGTCTATTATACGAGATATGCGACTTCAAGTGTAAGTTTAGAATATCACGTAACCATGTTTCCCTGACTTCAAATCGTAATATCTTCTAAACTATGTAAGCTAACAAGTCCATTCTACCGGGAAAATGTAGATATTCGAAATACGAACAAAATTAACGCAAGACGAGAAAAATCGGACGTATAGTTCACGAGATATGCAACTTTAAGTGTAAGGTTGAAATCTCACTAAACCATGTTTTCTGATCTTCAAATCGTTATAACTTCTAAACAATGTAAGCTAGAGAGTCCATTCCACCGGGAAAATGTAGGTATCCGAAATGCGAACAAAATGAGCGCAAGACGAGAACAATCAAACGTATAGTTCACGAGATATGCAACTTTAAGTGTGAGGTTGAAATCTCACTCAACCATGTTTCCGAGCTGCAAATCGTTATAACTCATAAACTATGCGAGCTAGAGAGTCTATTCTACCGGAAAAATGTAAGTATTCGGAACACGAACAAAATGAGCGCAAGACGGGAATAATCGGACGTATAGTTCACGAGATATGCAACTTCAAGTGTGAGGTTGAAATCTCACGAAACCATGTTTCACGAACATTAAATCGTTATAACTTCTAAACTATGCGAGCTTGCGAGTCCATTCTACAGGGGAAATGAACGTATTCGAAATACGAAAAAATTAGCGCGAGATGAGAGAAATCGGATGTATAATATACGAGCTATGCGACTTCAAGTGTAAGTTAAAAAAAACACGAAACCATGTTCCCTGAGCTTCAAATCGTTAAAACTTCTAAAATATAAGAGCTAGAGAGTCGATTCCACCGGGAAAATTTAGGTATTCGAAATACGAACAGAATAAGCGCAAGACGAGAAATGTCGGACGTATAGTTCACGAGATATGCAACTTCAAGTGTGAGGTTGAAATCCCACTCAACCATGTTTCCGAGCTTGGAGTCGTAATAACTTCTAAACTATGCGAGCTAGAGAGTCTATTCTACCTGAAAAATGTAGGTATTCGTAACACGAACAAAATTAGGGCAAGACGGGGAAAATCGGACTTATAGTTCACGAGATATGCAACTTTAAGTGTGAGGTTGAAATCTCACTAAACCATGTTTCGTGAGCTCCAAATCGTTATAACTTTCAAACTATGTGAGCTAGAGAATCCATTCTACCTTGAAAATGTAGGTATTCGTAATACGAACAAAATGAGCGCAAAACGAGAAAAATCGGATGTATATTATACGTGATATGCGACTTCAAGTGTAAGTTTGAAATATCACATAACCATGTTTCCCTGACTTTCAATCGTGATATCTTCTAGACTATAAGAGCTAGCGAGTCCATACTACCGGGTAAATGTAGGTATTCGAAATACAAACAAAATCAGCGCAAGACGAGAGAAATCGGGCGTATAGTTCACGAGATATGTAACTTTAAGTTTGAGGTTGACAGCTCACTGAACTATGTTTCCTGATCTTCAAATAGTTATAACTTCAAAACTATGAGACCTAGCAAGTCCATTCTACCGGGAAAATGTAGGTATTCTAAATGCGAACAAAATCAGCGCAAGACGAGAAAAATCGGACGTATAGTTCACGAGATATGCAACTTTAAGTTTGAGGTCGAAAGCTCACTAAACCACGTTCACTGAGCTTCAAATCGTCATAACTTCTAAACTATGAGAGCTAGAGAGTCTATCCTAGCGGGAAAATCTTGGTAATCGAAATACCAACAAAATGAGCCTAAGACGAGAAAAATCGGAAGAATAGTTCACAACATATGCAATTTTATGTGTGAGGTTGAAATCTCTATAAACCATGTTCCCTGAGCTTCAAATCGTTATAACTTCTAAACTATGAGAGCTAGAAAGTCCATTCTACCGGAAAAATGTAGGTATTCGAAATACGAACAAAATGAGCGCAAGACGAGAAAAATCGGACTCATAGTTCACGATATATGCAACTTTGAGTGTGAGGTTGAAATCTCACTCAACCATGTTTCCGAGCTTCAGATCGTTATAACTTCTAAACTATGCGAGCTAGAGAGTCTATTCTACCGGGAAAACGTAGGTATTCGAAACACGAACAAAATGAGCGCAAGACAAGAATAATCGGACGTATAGTTCACTCGATATGCAACTTCAAGTGTGCGGTTGAAATCTCACTAAATCATGTTTCGTGAGCTTTAATTCGTTATTTCTCCCAAACTATGCGAGCTAGAGAGTCCATTCTACCGGGAAAATGTAGGTATTGGTAATACGAACAAAATTAGCACAAGACGAGAAAAATCGGATGTATATTATACGAGATATGCGACTTCAAGTGTAAGTATAAAATATCACCTAACCATTTTTTCCTGACTTCGAATCGTAATATCTTCTGAACTATAAGAGTTAGCGGGTCCATTCTACCGGGGAAATGTAGGTATTCGAAATACGAACAACATGAGCGCAAGACGAAAACAATCGGACGTATAGTTGACGAGATATGCAACTTTGAGTGTGAGGTTGAAATCTCACTTAAGTATGTTTCCGAGCTTCAAATCGTTATAACTTCTCAACTAAGAGACCTACCGAGTCCATTTCACCGGGAAAATGTAGGTATTCGAAATGCAAACCAAATCAGCGCAAGACATGAAAAATCGGACGTATAGTTCACGAGATATGCAACTTCAAGTTTGAGGTTGAAGGCTCACTAAACCATGTTAACTTAGCTTCAAATCGTTATAACTTCTGAACTATGGAAGCAAGAGAGTCTATTCTACCGGGAAAATGTAGGTATTCGAGATACCAACAAAATGAGCGCAAGACGAGAAAAATCGGAGGTATAGTTCACAAGATATGCAATTTTATGTGTGAGGTTGAAATCTCACCAAACCATGTTCCCTGAGCTTCGAATCGTTATAACTCCTAAACTATTAGAGCTAGAGAGTCCATTCTACCGGGAAAATGTAGGCATTCGAAATACGGACAAAATGAGCGCAAGACGAGAAGAATCGGACGTATAGTTCAAGAGATAGGCATCTTTAAGTGCGACCTTGAAATCTCACTTAACCATGTTTCCGAGCTTTAAATTGTCATAAATTCCGAACTCTGCGAGCTAGAGAGTCTATTCTAAGGGGAAAATGTAGGTTTTCGAAACACGAACAAAATAAGCGCAAGACGGGAAAAATCGGACGTATAGTTCAGGAGATTCGAAACTTTAAGTGTGAGGTTGAAATCTTACGAAAGCATGTTTCCCGAACTTTAAATCATTATAACTTCTAACCTCTGAGAGCTACTGAGTCTATTTTACAGGGAAAATGAAGGTATTCGGAAAACGAAAAAAATTAGCGCGAGACGAGAAAAATCGGACGCATATTGTACGAGATATGCGACTTCAAGTGTAAGTTGAAAAAAAACGATACTATGTTTCCTGAGTTTCAAATCGTTAAAACTTCCAAACTATAAGAGCTAGAGAGTCTATTCAAGCGGGAAAATGTAGGTATTCGGAATACGAACTGAATAAGCGCAAGACGAGAAAAATCGGACGTATAGTTCACGAGATATGCAACTTTGAGTGTGAGGTTGAAATCTCACTACACCATGTTTCGTGCGCTTCAAATCGTTATAACTTCCAAACTATGCGAGATAGAGAGTCCATTCTACCGGAAAAATGTTGGTATTCGTAATACGAACAAAATGAACGCAAGACGAGAAAAATCGGATGTATATTATACGTGATATGCGACTTCAAGTGTAAGTTTGAAATATCACATAACCATGTTTCCCTGACTTCGAATCGTAATATCTTCTAAACTATAAGAGCTAGCGAGTCCATTCTACCCGGAAAATGTAGGTATTCGAAATGCGAACAAAATCAGCGCAAGACGAGAAAAATCGGACGTATAGTTCACTAGATATGCAACTTTAAGTTTGAGGTTGGAAGCTCACTAAACCATGTTTACTGAGCTTCATATCGTCATAACTTCCAAACTATGAGAGCTAGAGAGTCTTTTATACCGGGAAAGTCTAGGTATTCGAAATACTAACAAAATGAGCCTAAGACGAGAAAAATCGGAAGTATAGTTCACAACATATGCAATTTCATGTGTGATGTTGAAATCTCTATAAACCATGTTCCGTGAGCTTGAAATCGTTATAACTTCTCAACTATAAGAGCTAAAAAGTCCATTCAACCGGGAAAATGTAGGTATCCGAAATACGAACAAAATGAGCGCAAGACGAGAAAAATCGGACGTATAGTTCACGAGATATGCAACTTTAAGTGTGAAGTTAAAATCTCACTTAACTATGTTTCCGAGCTTCAAATCGTTATAACTTCTAAACTATGCAAGCTAGAGAGTCTATTCTACCGGGAAAACGTAGGTATTCGAAACACGAACAAAATGAGCGTAAGACGGGAGGAATCGGACGTATAGTCCACGAGATATGCAACTTTAAGTTTGAGGTTGAAATCTCACGAAACCATGTTTCCCGAACTTTAAATCGTTATAACTTCTGAACTGTGAGAGCTAGCGAGTCCATTCTACAGGGAAAATAAATGTATTTGTTTACGAACCGATCGCTCGAAGTTTTTAATAACTCGGAATATTAAATGTTTGTTTTGTCAGCTAGTCTGCCGTTCAATTCTCGGAAACGATGACATTCCGGGAACCACTGATTCGAAGGGGAGAAAAGAAGCTTCTATTGGTTCCCGGTCTAAG
>JABFQM010002980.1:0-13152 GCA_022816865.1 Zelostemma sp. ZL-2020
GGTAAAGTATGGGCAAGTACATTTTTACAGCGAATAAAAATGGGTCTAATAAATACAAGACCTTCGGTGCTTGCTAGTGGAGACATTTGGTCCTAAGGGTCGGACCGTATTATACCTCGAGCCACACGTTTCCATCCGCTATACTTTATGCGACTCGTAAAGACTGCGAATATATTGCCAAAATCCTTGGAACGAGTAGAAAAATCGTAAGAATAACGGAAAAACGTTATAACACGCTTAGGATTCACGCAAACTGTGAAAAACGGGTCAAAATATGCGTCCGAGAGAAATTGAACCTGTAAAAATCGGCCTGTAAATGGTCCCAAGGACATTCCACCACGTTTCAGCAACATTTATATCATTTCTAAAGCTTCCATGTTCCTAAAAAATATTTACGATGACGTGAAAGTAACCAGAAATTTCGGCACCAAAAAAATAGCTACAACTTTTGTGTTGGTGACGACATACATTAAGTCTTGCAACAAATGAACGACGAAAGAGAGAAATACATTAATTCGTCTTCTAGATTGGTCGAGTCATTCTCGCGAAGTTCTCAAGGTAAAAGCTACCCTCGTAACGAAAGCCCATTGCCAGCATCCAAAGAGCACTCCCAGTCACACTTTGTCTGCTTCGAACGAAACGAAACGCTTCCATCTCGGAGTTACCAAGCAGAGCGAACTCGTTTCAAACAAAACGCATAAAATCTGCATACTAAATTTTAGTTATTTCACCTTACGGTCCAAGCTTCATTGATCCATTTCAGCGTCGGCACGACGGATTGAAAAGCGTGTCTGTTTATTGCCTGTTGCTATTTTAACTTGAATTTACTATTTTATAGAAAGATCAAATGAAGAAATTGAAAAAACAACGTTCAAGATTTAAAACAGTTTCGTCCAATATCAGTAACTGTAGTTGAAATAGTCGGACCAGAAATTAGAGACGATTCAAAGTACTCGGGAAAACGAAACTTCGGCGTTAAGGATCTCTCCTTCGAGTGGGATGAAGCTGAAGATCAGAAGATGCTCCGGCAATGGAGCTATTGTATGAAACCATCCACCTAGAGCTAAACTGTGCCGAGTGTTTAATATGATTTTAGCAAGAAGTTGAAGAATTCAATTTGTCTGAAATGATTCAAGCCTCCGACTCTACTGCTCCATTTAATTCGTTCAAAAAGTCTGAAAAAATTCGTTTCTTTAAAAAAAATGTATGCTGTTCATTGTTCACATAAAGATACATTTTCATAAATGAATTACACTAATTAATTTCGAAGCGAGATCCGAAATTTCGTTGATAAATGAAAATGTACAGATCCAATCTCGTTGGCGAACTTCCACGACCGGGAACCCTTCGTGGAATTCCTGCACCTGACGTATCCTTCGCGCTCAAATCACCTTATTTCATGCCTTGATGCTCTCGCATCCTACTACCCTAAAGAAGAAAGAAAAATAGGAGGTTCATCCCCGAAGAATGGCCATGTCTTACACAAAATACCCTCCGTGATTTATCATCCTATGTAGGAAATAAATATTAAACTACGCACTCCAATTATTTCTTTTGATGAATTTAATGAACGCAACAAATGAATTCGAACCAAAAACAAAAACGCTTGATTGGGTTAAATGTTTTATTCGGGTGCACCAGTCTATCGTTAATGGCAGGAAGAAGTTTTGCTTCATCAAAATTTATGATGCCATAATCTCGTACAAGAGACCGAAGTTGCACCCACGCCTGCACAATCGCTGCTAAGGTCCCTTAAGTCCTTTCATTTGCCTGCATACTCCGTTAATCTCGGCTCATAGTTTTAACACACACGACATAGTCATTCCACATACGAGTTAGTATTAAGCGAGCTACCGAAAGTGTAAGCTAGCCCTCGGCACGTGACGGTGGGAACTAGAAAATAACAACACGCCGCCACAATGAAGAATACTAAATAGATGGAACCACATTAATCAGCGAAAAAACTTTCCCAAACGGCAAGAAAAATGTTGAAAACTGCTAAGAAAGTTTGCTCCGATGTGACAGGAAAGGTTTTGTTATTGAAATGTCACATCGAAACGAAATTTGATTCGTTTCACCGAAATGTAGAATTAATTGGAACAGATCTTTTACGAAAGTGGTAGAATTATGATTCGGTGGCCTCGCGACTTAACATAACGAGGAATATTATTCAAATGTCGTCGCAAAGCGCAATTTCTCGCGTGACACATTGGTGTGGGATAAGCTACGTATAAGTCCTAAGTAGCTTTCTTCGTAATCCAAGAATGGCTTCAATGGAAGATATACATGAGCACGTGTCCCACGCAACTTAAGCACTTTCGTCTTTATCAATTTTTAAAATAAAAAAGCCTTGCGTCGAATTTTTCCGAATCACGATATTCACGGGATTGATATTTCATGTTCCGAGAGCCTTCCTAAATTCGAATTAACGTGATTGGACTTGAGATTGATGACGAATCAATCAGTGAATTTCTGGATGTAGCAATCAGGGTAAGTTTTCGGCTGGAAACGTGCCAACTCGTACCTTTGTACTTCTTGTGTTGAACACCTAGAACACCGAGATCGTAGTGTCCCCCAGCGATGTTTCATTCGACGCGACCATTGATGAATTGCGGTCTGGCTCCACACACTATCGGATACACAAGCTCGACACTACGGCGCGAAGTACTTGCTTCATCGTCGCAAACCGCAAAATACGCATGAATGAATCTACACGTGTAAGCGCCGCTGTCAGGCAAAGGGCCTACCTCCTCGGGGAAGTGGTCTACCAAACCGCTGACCACCATATTGGAAGTTTTTCTTGCATGCTAATGCATTCGACGAAGCTGTCAACAAGCACGTTGACATTAATAATTAATGACGAGTTCATGCATCGTTACCTGACCCTCCATGTAATATCTGTCAAGTAATTATTTGCGACAACGTTTTAAAATGATGATAATGAAAAATTGAAAAGTAACCTTAATTTTTTATTAATAATTCATGAAATACATCGGGTTTGGTATGTGATCGCGTTGGCCATGTAAATTGAAAGACAAATCGAGCGGATCATTAAGAACAAGCGAATGCCACGATTACGCATTATATCATCAATGTATCCGGTCCTTGTAATAAAGCCTATGTCTGGAATAATTGTAACCCTCTGTTCCATGGCCTGGGTGCGCGTAGCAGTCGAGCCATTCAACGTAAAATGGGGAGAAACGAGAGTATGTTGGGGTTGTTTTCGGTAATTGGCCGGATCGTGCAGAGCATGGTAATGCGATGATACCACCTCGTCTGTCCAAATTATGAGTACCCCCAAGCATAAATTCATTAATTTGAATTGCAGCCTGAAAAGATACCGCATTCGACAGTGCCGACTATCTCATTTAGACTCACAGTTAATTTTTATTTCATTTCGCCAGACCTATTCCGCTTATAAAAATTCCATACTCGCGAAATGTCTGGTGCGTTGATACGAATGTGCTGGAATAGAAAAGTCATCGATTGTTCATTTTTTAATTAATATATAGAGAGAAATAGCACTAGGCATAAAAGATTTTTTTCAACAAACACAAAAAATTCATTAATTTAAAAAAAACCTAACATTAAAGATGTCAAAGTCGGTGATGAACCTGCGGTACGGAAAAAGACGATGAGGAGTCTCCGACGTGTCGGAGAGCACGTTTCTTTAGACGATTGTGCGACGAGCCCGAGGGCAAAGAAGATACGAAAATGCGAGCGTGCGTGCGGTTTAAGAAATAAAGATGCGAGGAAAGAAAAGCGGAAACGGAAAAGGTGCGGCTCTTATTTCGAACTTGGGAACGGGGCGGTTGCTTTCCTGAGTCTAAGTGCATCCCTTAGAATACTACACGGTCTTCTGCCGCGTAACGAGTTACGCGCTGCGGGGGCTCTACGAGAAAAGTCTACTGCGTGTGTTATAAGTGCTAAGGCGCGTGATTTTATAGACGTTGGAAGTGAAATACTTGCGGGTGAATGGTTGGTCTCAGAATCGACTATTTTATTCATAGCTTTTCCAAGTAGAAGAGAGAACGTTTGTTTTTAATTTGTCGTAATGTTATTTTAAAAACAAACATTAGTTTGAGACGTTTAAATATTCGGATTTGTGCTTTAACTACAAAATGAAATGATAAAAACGAGACTTACGTAAAAATTATTTATTTTAGAAACATTTTCCACGTTTCAATATTTTTCTTTTGATATTTGGCTTTCCTTATTCATCAATCTGAAAATATTTTTATAACATCGAGATATTATTTTCTATCGTAAAAACATTTCAAAAACATTACTAGCGTAACAACTCGATTTTTATCAGTCGAGAAAAACATGAGACAATTCTAGAATTCGTTTTTGCCTGCAGCTTCTCTCGAAAACAAACAAGTAAAAAATCATTTTCGTTACGAAACATCAACGGATTTTGTTTCAGTATAAAATTTTTTTGGAGAATTAATTGTGTAACGTCATCAAAAAATGTTGTTTCAGCAGAGAATCGAAAAAGTTCGACACGATAAAAGTTTGATACGATTGATACGAGTCTAGCAGCGGCATCACTGAATACAAATAGCGTTACTCAAAGAATTCAATACTTTTTTAGCTTCATTCTTGATGTACACATTCCCGAATGTACATCCCTCTATTGTCCTTGGAGAGACAAGTTGTTTATACCTTTTTTCCCAGTGAATTGAGTCATTACAATTTGTCACGATTATAATGAAAAATATTACGGCCGATTGAATTGAATAACTTTATTTATTACAGCATTTTTTTACATCTCAAGTTTCTTAAATGTGAACAAAAAAATTTATAACTACGGAAAATGTGGAAAATTGCATATATTTATAATAAACGTCTTTCCTTCGTTTCGCCGCCGTTTTCCGGAGCGAATAGAATATTCCTGGGATCATCAGACTTTCTCGAATTATTTTCTATTTCTCAAGTAACATGAAAAATTTCTGACAGTTTCTTTCTTTAGATAAGACTGTCACAGAATATCTATAAAATGACAAAAGTACATAATGACCTATATCTTCAAATCGAAGGTTCCAAAAAATGCAACACTCCGTCTCTCGAAAAAATGTTGATTAAAAATGCAATCAGTCTATTTTGACTTTGATTCAGATAAATTTCGATGCTTTTTCAGCGCAAATGGAAGTCGGTAATTCAATGAAGAATGAATTTCAACTTGAAAAATGAAATCTCCTGTTCGGTCTCTGAATTCGTTGTGTGTGAACTATTTCCAATCGACTAATTCCCCGGATACCGTTTTTGCTCGAATGTGATGGTCTATAAACGAAACACTCGAACCCCTTACACTCTTTCCTTTGCTTCGCTCCTCTCTTCTTTCTCGAAATAGCTTTGTTATCTGCTTTTCCGGTTAACGACAGGAGTCCACAATCCGTTTCTATCAATCTGTTCGAAGCGGTGACCGGCAGAAAGTTCGACAAATAGAGAAAACAAAAATGGAAGGAAGAAGCAGTCTTCGATTTTTTGTTTTCACTTATCAGGACCGTGTAATCCAGTAAATAAATCCTGTACACTGCAGACACCAGCTCGTCTGTCTCCGGGCAACGGCGGATTCGCATCGATACCAGAATTTACCGTTACCAAAACCACTCCATTTGTTAAAAAAACGACCCATCAAAATTTGTTACGTAAAAAAAAGTCGAGTGCGTTTAATTACGCGCAACGAGAATTCAACAAAATGAATCGAGGAATACTTGCATGTATTTTTTCTATGAATATTATATAAAGGAAATAAGAAACTCGATATTACCCAGCGCTTCATAGCTTAAAGTAAAACTCTCTTCACCCTTTTCTGTAAGATTTCTGAAACTAGTTGGGGGAAACGGCGCGGAAAAGGAAAAGCACTCCGTAACGTTATCCGGCCACGAAATAACTCGCTTCCTTTTCAGTAACCTTATTCGAGTTCACATAGAACTCTTTCGGACTCTCTTTGACCTCAGAGATGAAGAAAGAGGTGAATGTATTTTACCGATGATCTTTTCCACGTTTACTTCTCTCTGGAAATTAGCCTGGGAAATAGAGCTTCTATACATTCGATGAGTAGAAACTATCTCGATTCACCGAGGCACCAGCGAATTCAGTAACTGGGTCAGGCATTTGTCAGTGAAGTTCGTTAGAAGTTAATTTTACGTCAGCGCCAAGAGTTTGACGAAGAGTACAGGTGTGTCAGCACTGAAATTTCTTCCGTAAAATAAGATCTACGTTATAATCAAGAGTAATTTATAATTCAACTTTTTATAAAACCACGCCACGTAGTTTCGTAAAGAATTTATTACCGAAATTCGACATTAACGTGATCGATTTCATAGCGTTTTACAGAATTCTAAATTCTTCTGTGCAATATACGTTTTTGACGTTCTGAACAAGTGGAAACAATTTCCATTGAGTCTCGCCACTTCGAGAATGAAACAGCAACGAGTGGAGACGATGCTTTTATACGAGACGTTGAGATTCGCGTTGCAGTGTGCAAATCTCGAGAAGATCCTCGTAAGGTTAGCTTTTGAATCGGGATACCTTCCTGGGCGCCTCCTTGAGAAGCTACTAAAGTTACTTAACCTACATGAACTAACGATAATAAAACCGTAACACTAATCGCGGATTCGGTTACTCGATATCGCAATGACATTAATTCTTAATTTACATCATTGTCTCGTAATCTCCTTCACTTCGAGATGCACCGTTTCACGTTTCGACTCGCAATATTCTGATTACCTTAGAAAATATTTCATTACAAATCCCGCGCTGCACCTTCATTAAATAATGGATTTATCTTGCGTTTATTTGACTTATGCTATTGAAGCATTTTAGAATCAAACCAGACATTTTCAAATCTCTCAGAGATGTCAACTGTACCGAAAATTTTCCGCAAAATGTGAGCATCGAAGATGAAATTTTCCTTATGCCTCATCTTTTGTTAGCGACGTCGATTGACGAATGTATTTGCAGCCCTTTTCAATCCATTTAATGGCTGCAAGCACAAAGAACAGCCTTTTCCAATTACTTCTACCGTGCCATCACTTCTGAATTGTGTCTTTCAGCTTGAATATAATAATTTTCTTTGATGGAAGAAGCGACGAAGGATCAAGTAATTCAGAAAAAACCATTTCGCAAATTGAACGACACTTGCTACATTTAGGAAAGCGAGTTAAAAAATGTTTGTCGAATAAAAGGGAAGTTAGCGGAAAAGCCATTAGTCTGCTGAAAACAGAGTCGTTCGGCTTCGCAATTTAAATGGTCGCGTATAATAAAGCCATCAGACAAAGTGTTCGACTTATCGACTGAATCAATCTACCTCCAAAAGCCGCGCATTCAGACCGGCTGAAATCAAAGCCCAACTTTTCCTCCTTTGCCTCAAGCTCATTCTAGCCACTTGCTAGTCCTTTTTCCCTAAAATATAGGTCCGACCTTGATAAATTTTTCGCCCGGAGAAAGATAAATCACGCCTGCCTTCAGGGGCGTGAAGTTGGAAAAAGGGAAAGTCTATGGTTTTTTCGTCCTCTTTTACTCTTTTTTGCAATCGAATCAATCGCTAAAGGAAATTGTATATCGAGCTTACAAGAGAAGGGCGTTACAATTGGATGCTTTCGGAAAGTCGTATTCCGATTTTAAAAGGGCAATGGCTCTTCGCGCAAATTTATGGGCTCTTAAATCTTAACAGGAATTATCTTTCTCGTACTGTTCGATCGAGGAAAAAAAGTGGATATTATTTTCCTGATGAAACGTTCTTGAAAAGTAAACATATCTTTCATAACAACTTGTAAATATATCTTCTTTGATCTAATCCTTCGTTGATATCATTGGAACAAAAGTAGAAGGCGGTGGGGAGATACGAGTCTTTCTTGGAGTATAAATTCCGCGACAATGAAGACAATCGGTACAGTAATAATCGAAAATTCATCCCCATCGACATGGTTTCGAAAGTAAAAGCGCTTTTTCGATATTCTAGTACATTTTGGAACTATGACAAATTGACTTTGACATCGTGGTAGTGAGTAGTTACATAATTTAATATTGCAAACTTTTCAGTACATCGTCTTCGCTGCCGTTTTAACTGCGGCCAGAGCAGGGGTAATTGGGCCAACAGCAACAACGGTAGGAATCGCCCAACCCACTGAGAACTACGATGCAAATCCCCAGTACAGCTACAGTTACAGCGTCGCTGATAGTCTTACGGGTGGGTAAATTTGATGAATTCCCAACGGCTCAACTGTTTAACATTTCACGACTAATTTCTGAAGCGAACAAAGTAATTCCACGATAGTTACTATACGTAGTACGATTTTATGTACTTTCGAAATGTTCAGGCGATAACAAGTCTCAAGAAGAAACTAGAATTGGAAACATTATTCGAGGAAGGTACAGCTTAGACGAGCCCGATGGTTCGCGACGCACTGTCTCTTACGCCGCGGATCCTGTCAAAGGATTCAACGCAATCGTTCAAAAAAGCCCTAAAGTTTCACCTCATCAAGAATCGCAATCAAATGATCCTGTTCTTCCTGCATCACCTGTACAATACTTTCGATCCGCAGCTTTGATCCGTCCGTCCGTTTCTGCTACTTCTGTCATCGAAGCACCGGTAATGAATTCATAAAAATACGGTAGAAAAATGTCAACCCGGGAATTGTACCTCAGGCCTGAACAGTCTACTTTTTGGGTTTGATTAAATCTGATCAGACTTGATTACAACCAATTTTTGTTCACATCTGATCAGGTCTGATCAGATCAATAACATTTCGTCAAATTTCCAAAGTTTTCCAACCTTTTTTGGTAGATTTGGTCTTTTTAATTAGGTGTGGATAAAAACCAGATCTAATCAGGCCTGGTACGACTTGTTCAGGCTTAAAGATCATTACCCAAAAAGAAATTCGAATATCTTTTAAATTTAGCCACCTTTCAAAGGGAATAACCGAAGCTATATTATCAGCGATCTTCTGTCCTGGTACTGTTTGACATAGTATCTAGTTTCTGTGTTAAACAGGCTGTCATTGCAAGCGGTTCTCCGAATCTGAGACCATCCGTCACGGCCTCCAATATCATAAGCACTAATGGAGGATTAATAGGAACCATACCTCTGAGCCTTGGTCGCTTTGGTCTTCAATCCCTCTACGGATTTCAGCCAGTTATCACCTCTGCTAGCAGAGTTGTCGGTGTTCAGTGAAAACTACCAAAGTGCACCCCGAAGATTAAACCGGACAAGTAAATTTCCTTGTTAAAATAATATCCAGCTTCAGAAATTGTGAGATAACTTTTTTCCGCGTTATTTTAGTATAAATCACTCGCAGCGAGTCCGGAAAATTACATTCGATCTCTTGGGAACACTCGCCAGTGGAAGGAATCGATACTACGAAGAAGCGTACTATCTCGGAATGAAGTAGAGAAGTACAAGCTCTGAACTTCGACCTCTGATGCTAATTAAAAGTCCTAAAAGTAATTCGAGTAATTAAAATGTATTCATTCGAATAAAGCTGAATTTGAAAAAATGGTTCACAAATTATTTCATTCATTTATTTCGTAGTTTTCAATTTGGAAACAGAGTCAAAAGGATTTTGGAACAATTCGATCATACCAATCCTCGGAACTTGACAAGAGTTTTCGCTTCGTATGTGGCTTGTGGCTTAACTATCGGAAAAAAGGTGAATAAATAAAAGAGTTTCCGAGATTACAATGAGCCTCGGTAAAACCACAAAGAGTTTTGCACTGTTGCGGTTTGAATGTGATCCAGGTCTCGATGTTGCTGATGAAATAATCCTTCCACTGCTTTTTTCATATTCATTATTAATTCCTTTTTTATACGGCGAAGACAAAAGAATTGATTTTACAGAATTGTATAGAGCTCCAAGAAACATCTAATCGAATTTTGGTGGTTGAGTCGTAAGACGAAAGTTACGAGATAAATTTAATCTTGCGATTTACACGGTTTTGTATTGAACGTACGTGATTTGAAGCAGAACAGTGTAGTTCAGATCCACGATATACTTAATTAGGCGAGCTAACAATCTGGCTTTCTAATGAAACAACTGTGCATTGCCAGAAAACACACTTCCATGGCAATAGTCGCTAGCTTTTGTTTCAATTTGCATGCAGTACTTGAAAAAAGTGATTACGAGTGAATTTGCAATTATTTGTTTTCTCGTTACATCGATGTGAAAACGAGTTCGAACGTTATACTCGAAAACACCGTAAAGTGATAAACTTTTTACGAACGAATCTTCCGTTCAATTCGCAGATCAATATCAAGAATTTGAAAATGAAGAGTAAAATTAAGATGCAATTTTTCTTATTCGTACTGCAAATGAGACGAATCATTTTCCCGATTCCTATTGCTCGTTCAATTGCTCTCGAATTTCGTTATTCATGGCACTTTTAAAATCTTTCTGAGAGGAACGCATTTAGTCAAAAAAGTTCCTCAGATCTTTTCGTTGCCGAATATCTTCTCGTTCTCCACGCGTTTAACGTGAACTAAGCAGCGAGCATTACTGTCTCTTTCGTTATTTCACGGAAGGAAGTGACTTAATAATTCATCGAGTGACTTTGCTTGGGTTGGGTCGTGCTATGAGCTCATTTACATTTATGAGATAAAAATGGCGCATACTTATCGGGCTACGGCGCGATCACGTTGCAAAAGGCAAGCCGAGAATGAGCCAGACGTGGGAGAGACCAGCGCCAGAAAGGCTCAAAATATTTCATTATCGTTTTTTACCAGACGCTGTTTGTGCAAAAAGTTCCTGGTAAACCTTGAGGCGTTCACGAGTAGGACATAAAAAATTCCATATTGAACCGAAACCCTTATTTTTAATTAAAATAATTTCTATAAGAATTTGTGAAAGGAAAGGAGGAAAAAATTTCGACTTCGAAAGTAATATGATCAAGCGGTGAATTACGAAAAAAGGCGATCGAAAGAAAGTGCGTAATAATCAACGGATTCGTAAATTACAAAGTTTTCTTATTTCCCTGCCGAACCGCGTCGCCCGGCAAGGGATAAAATAAATTATCGAATTACTTTGATTAAAAAGAAGTAGAGTGAAAACACTTCGTCGCGATATCGGAAATAAATTCCGGAGTATACGTGATCGCAGCGGCTCGTTTGGGGGGTGCGATTCAAAAAGATTAATGTCCGTTATTATTAATAAGGGACAGAGACTCCAAAAGTTGCGATGACGAAGTGCAGAGGACGAAATTGAAAACATTTTCCAAAATAAAACGGAAACTTTTTTAAGTAATTGATGAGTACTTTCGGTGAAAAAAAGACGAGTTATCGCGTAGGATGCACGAAAGCAGGCGCGGTCCAGCAAATTATCGCGATCGACACGCATCACGATTTGCAACAACTTACGTGGGGCTATCGACGAGTTGTTGCGATTTCAAACGCTTGAATCTCCGAAAAAAAGAACGATGAAGTAAAGTATGCAAAAATATGAGACTGCCTTTGTAACGTATCGCGAATTAAAGATATAACTCGCAACACGGATTTTATACAGTTTCACGCTCGGTCTTTTGACTATTGAATGATCGCCGTTTCGCTGTAACAACTTTTCGATTTTTACGAAATTGCACTCATTACTTCGTGGCAACCTTGAACCGCCGATATAAATTATTGTAATAGCCTTCGTCGAAATGTAATGATGGCGATATTTCACGAGCGCAATCTTTCCTCGTAAATTTCATTTTCCGTACAACTATCATTATCCACAACCGCGCCTTAAGTTTGCATCTTTACGATTCATTAAGCTTGCATAAGAGAAAGTGATAAGAATCGCGGAAAGATTATCAGAATTGTGGCACTGCAAGATAAAATAGCTCGCGTGCCAATATCCACTTAAAAAGCCTGATTCCATCGCTTATGCGTGAACATTTAACTTTATTGGTCTTAAAACGCGCGTGTTTTCGAGAAAAAAAGGCGAATTTCGAAAACATGAAACCACCGCATTTTTTGTCACGGAATTTCGTCACTCGTCGCTTTTTCACGCACAAAAATTTCTTTATCGTTTCAATTCGTCAGGCGCGATTAATTTCATGACGAACGGCTCAATTAATTCTACGAGTTTTATAAACGAACGTTTATAATTTCATATTTTACGAAGAGAAACTAATATATGGGTCATTCCATATCATATTTACAATAAATTTAAAAATTGAATGGCCTGAAACATTTTTTTTCTTGTGTTGAATTCAAAAATAACCGACCCGTATTTTTTGTGTGAATATGCTATGGCAAATTTTGGAGTTATGAATTTTTGAAATTCATCGTCGGAAAAATCAAACTTTTTTTGAATGCTTGTAGTTCTTAAACGGTTCCATAGAAAAAAACGTTGTTTTCGAAAAAAGTCCATAATTGGTCAGACTTTGCATATATGAAAAAATGTCTTTGTTTATTTGTACTTTGAATATACAATTATTTCAAACAAATAATATTTACAGAAAATAGACATATTTAAAATCGTTTTTTCGATTATTGAACTGTTTATTATAGTTCATAGAATATTCCATAAAAATTTCAGAGTGGACCATTGGATGGTTTTTAAAATATTTTAAAGCAAATTCGTGAAAACATGTTCGAGTGGGCATGGCATTGCGTACTCGGAGTGAACAGTGCGCTATCTCGCGCGCGCGAGCCGACGCGATTGTTATTACCTAAATGTATCTTAAAAACTATCCAACGATCCACTCTGAAATTTTTATGGAATATACTATGAACTATAATAAACAGTTTAATCATCGAAAAAACGATTTTAAACACCTCCATTTTCTGTAAATATTATTTGTTTAAAATAATTGCATATTGAAGGTACAAATAAACGAGAAAATTTTTTCATATATTATTACATGCAAAGTCTGACCAATTATGGACTTTCTCCTAAAACAACGTTTTTTTCTATGAAACCGTTTAGAAACTACAAGCATTCAAAAAAAGTTTGATTTTTCCGACTATGAAATTTCAAAAATTCATAACTCCAAAATGTGCCATACCATATTCAAATAAAAAAATACAGGCCGGTTATTTTTGTATTCAACACAAGAAAAAAAATGTTGAAGGCCATTTAATTTTTCAATTGTAAATATGATATTAAAAAAACCCATATGCAGACGACCCATGGAAAAATGTCGTCAAAAAATTGGAGCGAATTCGTC
>JABFQM010002981.1:0-13145 GCA_022816865.1 Zelostemma sp. ZL-2020
CTTCTCAGCATCAAACAAAATCAGACCCAAACCCCGAGTGCCTCGACAACTTTACGAAGTTTGTCAGCGAAATATTGTTTGAAAGTTGAGATACGAAATATTCTCTCAAAGGGATTTTTATTTCATACTCTTCCTTATGGAATACAAACAGTAAATATTTCAACGCAGACCTTTTTTGGCTGGAGTTTCGCAGTGAAAATAATTCTCGATACACGTGTATCCGCTTTCCCGTCACGAAATTGAATGATTTTTTTATCATTATTTATCAAAGAATCCGACTGTTTTCTTCCAGCTATGCATGAATTATTTGCATGCCATTTCTAATTTTAAATCATTGTTCTCATTTTCTGAAAGCATGTGCTCAATATACTCAAGTTTCAACAATTTATAAACAGTGTATTTTAGTTATGTACTGAATTGTTTCAGACACTAAATTTCAGAACAGTTTTACAGTGTGTGTAACTAGCTGAAGTACTGCAAGTTGTAATCATGTTAATGCACGTCTGTTTAGCCAAGTTTCCGAGAAAATTTGAAAAACTTACCGCCATGTCTTCGCTTCTATATGCTGTAAGAGTTTGTTCATCCTGAAGTAACACACAGTAACAAGGTTCCCAACAAGCTTCGCCGGAAACTTCGCCGATGCAACAATCCGCTTCTGCAACGAAACAAAACAAGCCAAAAATTCAATCTCAGCTTAATCAATTTTCAGCGACGTATAATCAATTTATTGTAAACACGTGAACACCCACATAATTATAGACAAATTTGATCAACCGAATTAGCTCCAAAGCGCATTCTTATGTTTACTCGAAACGAGCGATTGGTAATTAATAAAACCAGTCACGAAAGAAGGTAAAACGGCATAGCTACATATTTCGAGCTTGACAAAATGTCCCGGACCTAAACGAATTAATTAATTATGAAACCCTGTCCAGTAGCGCGGAATTCCGAAATAATTACCATAAGTTAGGCGTCGCGGAGTCGGGACTCGTTAAAAGAGCCGGCGTTGGTCCCGACGAATCGCGATGCAGATAGATTGCGAAGACTTGCGGCAATAGGTACGTTACACATGCCTCGGCAAAAAAAAGTTGCGGCCGTATAAGCGTAATGATCGCAACGATTTCCTCAACTCGAAGTATTATGATTAGCGAGACCAAGCGAAACCGTAAGGCATCGCGAAGATAAGCCACGGCTCGCTCAAAAGCTGACACGGTTTCGAAACATCGGCCCTGCGTTCGTTTTCAATTTCCTTTCTTGTTCGTTGCCTTAGCAGAAGGTTTCTGCGATGACGACACATTATTCTTCATCGATATCGCCGATTAGTTGAATTAGCTCGTCGTAAATAATACGTCGTTATCGCGGCAACTGAACAAATTTATGCCGCTTGTTGATTTCATTCATTCAAGAAACATTCTCGTGTCTAAAAATAAACGAAGGGGATCTCACAAAAAATTGCCACTTCTTTTTCGTATGAATTCCAGACACTTTCAGAAAAACTTTTGTCGACAATTTGTGCAGTGCAACCCAAGGAAGGTTTTACTTATTCCCAGTTGCGATTATTCTTGTCCCATTCTTTTCAGTAATCTTATAAAAAAATCAGTTTCGACAAATCATCTCCGCGATGGAAACAAAAAGTGCCGTAACACGATACATTTCAGTTGAATTGAAAAACTTGCTCGGAACACGGACCTTGACTATGAATGTCGAGCACGACTATTTCCCTCGAGACGCTCTTGTCTGGTTTCCTACGTTAGTCAAGTCTTTATTTCTTTTTTTCCCCGAGTACCTGACCTTCCAACGCGATTGTGCAAGTGGTACAATTGTGTAGACGGAGTCTAAGACAGGAGGAGGAACAAGCCAAAACTTGTATGCATATGCATGCAGTTCCGACTGTACAAGCTAGACAAGACGAACAATACGGACAAGTCAAGCATTGACGCGAACGGGCGATTACGAATGACGATTGCGCCTCGTAGTTTCCAAGCTGTAGAGCGCCGGGACGTCACGTTGGGCACGTACAGCATCGGCTTTCAGGGAACTTCAACACTAGCGACGGCCTGCGACAGGAGTTTCCGATTTCGTCCTATTGTTCGTGCTCTTACATGAATTATCCAATGAAAGGAAAGGCTGTTATGAGTTTTTTGATGAAGACATCGAAGATGCAAACTCTTAAGTCACTTTCTTGCCTCACATTATTTCCTTGAAAACCAGCATTTTCAAGAGGACCTAAATCCTGAGAAAAAGGTACTTTTCTGCAAGCCGTTGAACTTGTAACTTGGCCGTTAACTCACTTTTATTCTTCTTCGTGCCTTACATCGTAAATGAAATACCTTGGCCACTGCGGATCAAAGACATTCCGTTTTTATGGTCGTGTTTTCGAGAGCTTCCTCTACAGGTACCCTTGGCTTTTCTCGAAAGTCCCACAATGACTGAAAGAAAGATCGACCGTCACCTTGAACAGTGTCAGGGATCGCGATGTATGTACCAAAATACCGCGTCCGACCTCGCTGCGACACTGGTTAAGTGTCGAAAGTATCCTCAAGTACTCTGGATCCAAGCTCGGGGTCACGAGTTCTCTCAAGTTCATTTATTACATTCCAGTCATGCAACGAAGTCGTGTGCATTAACGCAAGAAGAAGCGAAGAAAATTAACGAGAGAATGGAGCAATGTTTTGAGAAAGCTAGGTAAGGTTGAGGTTAAGGTTGAGGCGTTGTGAGATTCTGGGATGATTATTAATAAAAAATGCAATACAATTTCAACATGCAATTTGGGACCGTACACCGATTCTACTGACTTATTCTTCGAAATTAACAATCAGATTCCAGATTTTAAGACTTAGTTCCATTCTCTCAAGTAAGTAGAATCGGTATACGGTCTCAAATTGCATTTTGAAACGGTATCGAAGATTTTATTAATCAAAACTACAGAAGCCGATAAAGTAGAAACCCGGGGTATTCCTCTTCGCCTTAAGCGGACAAGCAAACGTTTATTTTTGTCGTTCGCTTCCTACGAGGTATTTCGAGGCCGTTGAATAGATTTTTTGCGAGACGAGTGGACCTTGGTAGCTTCTTTAGATGAGGTAAACGATATAAGGAGGCTGTGAGGAATTTCATATTCTTGCGTAAAGAATGCGAGAAAAATGCAATAAACGCACAAAACAAGACATGGAAAAAAAGTTGAAGCGTTGGCCCGTTTTAGAAACACTTCCTTTCTTTGCGACTCACTGGTCTCGAAACCGACAAAAGCATCTTCCGAAATTCCCACGTGGAATATAAACTTTTCGAGTTCCAGAAAGAAGTTGGAATTGCTTTCTTTGAAATTTCGAAGACTCGATTTCATTCGCGTTATTAGTTCTATCGTCCGGAAGATTCAATAGTCTTTGTAATGGTAATATTCATTCAAAGTCCAAAGCTTCTAAAGACTTCACACTATTACCCGTAGTTCTGTAATGAATTCCGACTGTTCACATAATTACAAGCTATTACGAGAAAACTGCGCCCAACTATCGATTTAGGTTAACGACCGTTTTCATTTTCCGGAGTTATGCATACAAGGAAAAGTGCAATTACGACAATCGCAGTTTACAGTTCAGACAAAAGTAAACTTTCATTTCACGTAAGTAAACTTGATGAAAATAACTCCGATACTTTCGCTTCAGCCGCCCGGAAGAAAATTGATGAATAATTTTAGGGTTGACGCGATGAAAATTCAGAAGGGATTTTAGTGGTTGCCTGCGTCCCGTTGCAGTCTCCAACAAGTTTAATAAAATTGCACCGGATGCCGCCATTCTTCTTCTCCCACACCCTTTGCAACGGGCTACCCGCGCTATCGAGAATATTGGAAATGACGGAAAAAAGCTGCAGCGATGCAGCCTGCAGAGGCCGAGCTTTGCCTGTGCATTCATCCACCTCTCTGACTCGTTCAATTATTTACCGAACTTCCCCTTTTGCGAATGCCCCGACTGGCGCTGCACCGCGGACAAAAGCAAACGATAATGCTACAAAGAATGCCGATAACGCAAATAAATTAGCCCAAGCGCCCGATTTAATTCGTTCAGTTGTTCACATCGATGCTGTAGCAGTTTTTAAAAAGCAATTTGCCCAACTATGCGTTGAAAGAATCCAACGAGAAAGGGGAAGAGCAGAAACTGATCAAACTTTTTAAAGTTCAGCTGAAATTAGAAGGCACTTAAACCCCAGGTATCCGATCAACGCTTCAGTTTCGTCGATAAAAAAGGCTCGGATTCCAATCGTTTCTTCTCGAGTTATTTCGGCCGCTTGAAGATTGATGAAAAGTTTTCGGTATTTATCATATTTTGTAATACAAACTGTGAAATTTGCTCGTAATTTGAATGAAACGATCAGAAATTTCTGTATTAATTTCGATATCAACGAAATGTACATTTCAGAGCTTTCTACGTAGTAATTTTTTTTAGTACGGGACCTACGTTTTTCCAGATTGGTCTCTATATTCAATAAAGCGTGCATCGACTCCGTTCATTTCGTTACTTTTCAATCTCGCCGCAGATAAAGCTTCGACGTCCTCATCGCCGATTGCAATCGCTCAGAACCGTGAGTTCTTCCTTTCACGATAACGCGATTTCTTCCGCGGAAGCATTCATCTAAAACGTCCTTCTCCATTTTCTCAGAAGAGACCCCAGCAGTCGAGAGATTAGAGCGCCAAGAAGGAAAATAATGAAGAGGTCAGACGAGAGAGCTCGTCACGGTTTCTCACGGAATCGGGACGAAGGAAGACGAGAAAAGGAATAAACGTAGTTGATGATCTTGGCAGAGAAGCCGAGAGACAGTGGTCTCGTCTCTTTCACTTCCGCGGTTGCGAATGCGCAAATTCAATGTCACGAGCTAATCTTCGCAGAAATTTCAATTGTTCAACGTAAAACAACGATTCGAGGACGATGATTCACGCTTCTTTTCCAGGTTGCAATAAAAGATGTTCTCTTCAGAAAATTACAGGTGAGGTTCGAAAGTAAAAGGCCATTAACTCGGGCAAAAGCAAAAGGAAGGGTTCTTCTCGGGCATTGAAACCTACCCCGAGGCACGCTGATTCAGTTTATTTGCGTTAATTGCAAGAACATTACTTGCATGGATAAAAATGAGGCCTATTTACGATGACTATTCGGCGCGATTGTTGCGTGTGGTCGGGAGAGCTCGCGGTGCGGATGCTGCTCATGCCGCCGCGAGGAGGGACGAGAAAGTGCGCCAGAGGAGGCAGGCAAGGAAGAAGAGGAGGACAGGTGAGAGGTCTTCCACGTGAGTACGCTCGAGGCTGTCTTGAGCCTCGAGTGGACCGCGGAGTGGCTGCCTCGTGAGTTCGTATTTCAGGCCGAGTCCTCATTAGACGCACACTGAAGCCGGCTAGTTCATTACCGGCGATCTTATCACGGACTCATTCTTTTACGATCCTCCTCCAATGTCGTCGACACTGTGGCTAACTTTTTCCGCATGCCAACTTTGAATCTATTCACCTTTCCCTTGTATCTCCTCGATCGACTATTTTTATGGCTATTGTGCTTCGTTACCGATTACGCCTACCAATTTCTGTCCATTTATGCGCTTCACCCGATTTGATCTTGGGGAAAGAAGTGCGGTCATAGGGCGTTAAAATTTATACCCTAGAAATGTGACAAGTTTCGAATGTTTTAACGGTACATTTTTCAACATTGAATAAAAAAATCTTTTATTGTTGATAACGGTACCGGTCAATTCGTATCCCTTTTTTGGCTCTTCTCAAGGAGCCTAAGAAGATGTTAAAAAAATTAATTTACATTTACAACGCTTTAAATTTCTTATTTTCTAAACATCAGTATCACTTTTATTATCGAAATGAATGTTGTCATACATCCTTATTTAATTCAAGTTTCATTCATATCGTTCTTGTAAACATGTATATTTTAAAATGAAGACATATGTATGATTTGGTTAGAAAAACATTTCAAACAAATTTGGATTCATCGAAGGGACTCATTAAAGATTGTTTCAAACTGTCTGCGAAAGACTTTGCAGAGATATAAAGTTTTCAGCAACGGAAAGATTTCCCCGTGGTCGCCGAAGGGTTAAATCAAACTAAATTTCATCCAGTCTTTCCCGGCATCATTATGCCTGTTAATGAGACGAGTTCACCAAAGGGAAACCGAACAATTAAACTTTTTCTTCCTTTGTTTTTTTCGAATACGTGAAATTCCTAGATACGCGCGATACGAAGGAACATCATCGACAACCCTGGCAGGTACGATCGTGACTTTAACGTTGTCGCAGCGTGCACGGGACGTTAAGCCCGACAATTTCCGGGAGCTAATGGCATTGCCGAGCCGTGTTCATTTCGAATAATTAATTCTCGGGCCGGTACACACGCTCGTAACACACGCATAAACTCAGCCTCGTCATCGATGTATAGCGGAATATCGCATTTGTCAAATTATTCGGTAACGCATAGACGCCCGACAATACAATTAATTAACGCATCCTCATTAAGAATCGAATAACGAGATTTTGCAATTAGCGTTTCTTAAAAATCCAAAAAAAAGTTGAAGCGAGCAACGCTGATAAGATCTTTTCTACTTTTTTCCCGAATTCTTGAATTTATTGCATAGTCAGGTTTACTTTGGCAAGAAGCTCACTACCTTGGAACAAATGTTCGCATGCTTCTGCCAACGCGGTGTTTGCGGATGCTTCGAATACCTCGCGCTCTCGGGGAAACAGATCTATCGATATTACCTATCGACATGCTGGGGAACATTGTTATCATGAAGAATCCAACACACCCGAGCTATTCCTAGACCGAAGAACCCAGTAGCGAAGTAAACTTCGCACTTCTAACAACGTTTATACAGTCGCGATTGTTTCGATCGGAACCCGGATGACGTCAAACGCGAAAATACGACGAGATCTTCCAAAGCAAATCCACAGGTTAACGATGGGATTGTTATATATTGGCATTTCGCAATTATAAATTTATTAAAGACGCAAATAGGGTTTGAATTACTCCCTGGATTTAGATTATCGATTGTGCTGTGCAATTTCGAACTGTTTATTCCGCTCTCGGAGTTGGCTTTAGGAATAAAATAGATCGTTCGCGGATAATGAAAGCTGGGAAGAAAAGGGACGCAAAGTAACAATGAGACGTAAACGACGCGACTCATTTACCTACATGGACACGTTGGGACGAGAGAGAAGATTATCTGCGCATCCACAACCCACTCGAGGATACTCGCGACGCGCGAATGCTGCAGCTATCTAATTAGACGATCTAAGCGTTTGAATGGAATCGTTCCATCTGAAAAAAAGTCGCGCTAGACGGGAAAACGTTTCGAAACCTTTGAAAGCCTGTCGCACTTTTACCCAGTCGTAGTCAACTACGGAGATAAGATTTCGAATATTCTTATTTGAAAAAAGTTCCTTGGAAAGTAACTGGCCGCTTATGGCATCGCGCATAGAGAGAATCGATTGGTTCGTCTCTACTTCATCGATTTCTTTAACTTTAACGTTTGTACATGCATAAGTCGGGCTCAAATTTGCAAATATCGTAGATAAAGTATCAGCAAATATCAAGTTATCCGCTTGGAAAATATGCTTGGATGGCTTTGGGTTTTAAAAATTCTTTGTAATGCCTGGGGACTTTTGCTCGTAACTATCGCCAAGGACTGATATCTGAAGTGATTACAGCATCGGAAGTATTAATTTGTTCAAGCATCTCATAAAATTGACCGATTCAGTTATATTTCAGAGTAATCTGGGCTATTTGTCTAGCAAGGCTCAGGAAATGGCTTCCTTCCATGTCAAGTTTTTTTTTAGTTCAATGGTAAGTTGATAAAATGATTAAATTCCGATCCAGTATTTATTCATCGATCTATCATTTATCTTATTTTATTCATCCATATTTTCCATGATTTTCAACCCAAATTAGATGAGGATCTTAATCATCGTAAAAATAAGAGAAGAAAGAGTACAGTTTTCAGCTCATTTTGAATAATTCCGTAAAATCTGTGAAACAAAATCGGCCAATGATCACTACGTGTCTTACCACAGTGTTGAACATAAAGGCACAACATCCCAGCGTGTACTCGGCTGTCGCACCAGCAACTGCCGTCACCCTGAGGCTCGAAGAGCGAGAAATCGAGGCCTTCCATGTCGCTCTCGCCGCAGGAATCGCTGAGCGGTTCCAAGCCCGAAGAAATTGCCTCCGTCACTTCCATCAAAGTGTCGCTCCGTCGCAGGGACATCTTTTTTGCCCGACTACGATTTCTTCCGTCACTTTCCAAAATTTTCCATCGCACTGTTCTCACATCGTGGCAAGATTTACGGCGACGGGATCATTCTCGGCACATAGACTCTCTTAAAGTTGAGAGGGTGAATGGTTGGGAAATTCTTGGTGAGTGAAAATTGCACTCATCGATCGCGGCGAAATACCCGCAAAAGAGGAGAGAATCGAGTTGGAACCGGCGAAATAATTCATGTGCAGACGAGTCGTGAACTACTTTGGGAAAGTGCCGGTGAGGACATTATTTCGGTGTTAATCGACAACCCTGATACGTCGATATAAAGAAAGCCGTACAGTACAAATTTTGACAAATTCCTGAGTAACTTTTCCCTTCCGCGCTTCATTCATTCATTCATTCGAGAGATTATGAATTTTTCGATCTTTCTTGTAACAGTTCTTCGCAATCTCATTCCAAAACACGTAAACAATGCATCCGGGGAATCTCGAGTATTCCTGCTGTATGTAATATAAAAATCAAGGCCACGGGTATCACGGTGATCCTGGAGTATGAACTGGTTTCACGAATGCTGAAAGAGGAAGAAGGAAGAAGAGAGACGGCGCGAGGTCGTTCGCATCAAAACTCGAATTCTCTTGATTGATTGCAATTCGTTTTTTCCACTAAAAGCCACATTTTTCCATGTCAAAAATCTTCTTTCCAAGCCATCCATTCAAAATTTATTGTTTCTACTTGAACATCTCAGATTTATAACACGAAGGTGCAATTAAATTTCCCTTCTCTCTTATTTGAACTCGTTATTCGCAGCCATTACAAGGCAAGCTGCTGTCAAAACATTGCGTGCCCAATAACGTTACGTAAGTTGTATTTATGTCTTTAGCAAAGCCTCGACGAACCGTCAAAATCTCACGCACGTTCCTCCGTCTCTTTTCCCTCTCTTTTCACCATCTCATTGGGAACGTTGATCGAAACGAAGCAATCAAACGTCTCGAAAAGGCAAAAGAGGCTTGGCGAAAAAAGGAGGTCACGAACCTCATCGAGAACTTCGCGAACCGTGACATTTTGGGGGTTATTAAGCAAATGGGCTTCGAGTACTTTGCTCCGTTTATAAATCGGGCGGTCAGTGCCGTGAGAGCATCCGGCAGGCGAGCGCCCCGATCATCTTGGCGATCGCGAGAAAAGTTGCAACGCTAGCTCGAATCATAGTTTACGATCTGTAAACCGAACCATAAATCATAACTCAAACGATCGCTGCATGCGAGATTAATCTGTTCTTTGTGAGCCCGCGCTTTGGTGTAAACACCTGACCATGTTTCAACGCTGGATCTCCGCCATCGTTTCTTGAGAAATCAATGTCGAAGACATTTTTTGGGTTCAGCTTTTTAATTTTTTCCGCTGTTCTGAATTTTTTGCGATGCGTGTTCGGCGAAATAGACCTAGGTTCGAGAGCGATTCGAAAGAGAAGAAAACGAAACTCATCGTCGCCCGGAATCTAACAGTAAAAGTCCAGCTAGACGTCGCCCGATGCGCGACAGCAACCTACATCTCGAGTTCCGGGCTTTTCATACGAGCTATAGCATCACTCTTCCAGATGAAGGGCACAAAACGAATCGCGCTGTAACGCGCCGTAATTAATGAGTCTAAGTGCCAGTGTCGTTACCTGACTCGCCGACAAAAAAGATTTCTTATCGCGTGAATGGGAAAACAATTCGATCTAATGATAAATCTACGGGGAAACCTGTTTCACCTGTTACCGCTGTTATGTCAGTTTTCACCTACAGGGTTGCCACTGGAATTTCTATGTGAAATTGTCTGACTTTCATGTTCTCCAGACAGAAATTGTGCCGTTTCTTAGATCATAAGTTAACGCTGGAAAAGCAGGCTTTGTTACACAATTGCTAATATTTTGCAGAACTTGAATCTGGTTCATCTATTTCCGAAAGTTTATAAATCAATTGCAAGATATTTTGTTATGAAATATTGGGATGATGATTTTTTGATTTGAAAAATTCATTTGAAATTAACTAACTTTATTTTGACTGGAATCAATTTTTTAATCATTAGCAAACAATTGTAGACCAGCAAATTAAGGTTCAATTTCATACAATATTTGGCTAAACAGTATTATAAAATTAAAGAAACATATTGAACAAAATTACAATATCATAAAAAATGAAAAACTGCGATAAATTTTTTGATAAATTCATCGAAATGCTCGTTGCGACGAATTGATGAAATATTTTGTTGAATTTAACAAAACATTTTGCTAGCGCAAAACTTTTTTACTTTTTTGTAATCGTTGTTGGATCAAAAAATTATTAATTTGGGCCTCCATTTATTCTGTGACCTAATCTTTTTCTTGCCATTCGAGACACCTAAATATGCAATAATAAACAGGATTATCGGAACGAAGCGTCATTCCGATAATTTCCACTTTGCAATGAATATTCAAAGCATTCCGTGCAGTCGACGCGGGTGCTCGCGTTTAATTATGCATGATCTCGCGAAATTCGCTTTTTTGCATTTTGATTATACGAGAGAATACGCCAGTTTACACCGGGATAACCGGGAAGTGTGTGCGGAATCGTTTACGCGCTGTACAAACGAGGTAATTGAATGTGACCAAAGGATATAAAAGCGGCGCACGAACGTTCGAGCTGCAGATTTCTCACCGGAACATTTTACTTAAAATGGTTTCAAAAAGAGCTTCTAAAATTAACGTTCATTGTCCTGGCAAATTCCGAGTTTCGCGGTGTCAGAGTTCGAGGGAACGAAGCCATGAGAAACATTGAAATTTATTGTCGGAGGAAACGTGTCACTGGAGCGAGGCGTGACAGAGCGAATGAGATCTCCGGATCCCGATTCGAGAATTTTTCAACCGCGATGCATGCACGCGGCGCGCCGAGGAAATAACAAGGTCTCATCTCGCGCGTCTCGCAAAAGTCGAATGGAGGAACCGTTAGCGAGCCTTTCTATCCGCGCCTACCATTATGCCTTCGATCGCTCGTTCGGAAGTTGTATAAACAGTCGACGGGAATGACCTCTTAAAAGCGCCGGTCGACGAACGCGAGAACAGCGCGATACCCTCATTTATCGAACGGAACATCTTTCGGATCGACGTGGATCTTTCGCCCTTTATTCGCTCAATTGCGCCGCGCGAAACTTGGGTGTCCCGTAACTCATGACAAAAATCCTGCTATTCGCTTTTTCATTTGTCCATCCCTTCGTCTTTGAAAAATTCATAAAATCCAGGCCATTTTTCAAGTCGAAAAACAAACGTCGAGGTTTTATTTTTCAACTCGTCCGCTCGATTCTCTCCCGGGAATTTTTTTTTCTTTCGAGCTTACGTTGAGGAGCGATCACTTTCGTCGATTTTTACACATCACTCGAAACACATGTGTTTTCGACGGGGAAAAACGTCGGTGAAAAATATATCGCGCAGCGAACAACACCGGCACGTCGGGCGCTCGCGTGACTCGCACGAGGTGGAGGTTTGTCGCGAACTGTCGGCACCGGACAACGCGAGGCGACCGAGATGAGCCGAGCCGACGCGGAAACTACCGACCCGCCACCACGCTCTCGCCCGGTAATTTGACCGGCTCCGGAATTAACGAAAAGTGTAGATAAAGTTCAATTACCCCGTAATACTTATCAGTGAAATTGGAATGCTTTTTCCATAATTTACAGCCGTCAGATTTTTGCGTATTTTATTACACATCGTTCGAGCGAGTTAAAATTTCGATACAACGACAAACACCGAGGAATGTAAAACACGAAAAAGCGATAAACAATGAAATTGCATTTTTCGTATCTCCTACTTTTTAAAATAAATATCACCTCATGAATAATTCGTGCAAAGCGAAATGAAATTACGTTCGAAATTGTGCACACAAGTCTTTTATTCGCAAACTATTTACACTCGAAAAACAAGCTCGGAATAATAAATCATTTGTTTAAACGTTCTTTCTCGCAGGGAACGTTCGTCTTCTGGGTTTGGGAACAAAGTGCAGCCTTTTTCCTGACTTTGCTATATGCTAATCGTATAGTCACATTAGTCGCTTGTGAGGAGACGGCAAACATTCATCAAGCGAGCATGGTTCGCGAAAGAGCGGCTATTTCCATAATCTCGGATTGACCAAGTGAACTTGGAAACAAGAGGTGCGCTTATCGACGCCGCGATTCATCATCAACTTTATATCGGGAACTTGGTTCGTTCCAACAAACTTTCCAACGGAGAGATCTTGTCGTTTGTTTTTCCCATCATTTTCTGCTTGTTTTTGATTTGCTTTTACACTCGAAGAAACGATTTTGTTGAATCAACCAAATTTTGATGGATATTTGTAAAGTTATTGAAACAGTTTTTATAATTGAGATTAGTCATTTGGAATCTAACGATGTATTGCTCAATCTAGCAAATTCTACGGGGAAAATTGAGAAGTTTGGATGTTTTGAATTTGTAATTCGAATCAATCCGAGAGTTGCGATTATTGATTCGAAAATTTAAATAAATTTATTGGTAGGGTAATGGTATAAAGGTTAGGACGGGTTTTTTGTTTTCGTCATCAAATGTGAGCCAATTGAGATATCGAGAAGAGGTTTATATCAAAAGAAAGGTATTGACGAGCACTACAAATTGTTCTCAGGTCATTTTTCGATTGGAGCAAGAGAAAAAAAATTATGTCAATTTTACTAAGGGTGTGATTTCTTTGAAAAAAAAAGTCATAAAAGTTAGGACACCTCAAAAAATCGCTAAAAAGGTCACAAAATGAATGCAATCACATGCCAATTCCCATATTTATTGAATCTATATTATTTCTGTTAACTTTCGGTATAAAAATGAATGAGAACGAATGGCATATGATAACTAATCTTCAGAAAAAAAAAAATTTTTTTTTTGCCATCTTTGACAAA
>JABFQM010002982.1:0-13140 GCA_022816865.1 Zelostemma sp. ZL-2020
AGAAACTGATTTATAGGCAGTTTTTTGAGAGAGATTTTTTTTTGTCCAATTATTCTAATAATTCGGTCTGTGACTCGTACGGTGCGTACAATTAGTGTTCCGGTGTGTTTATTCGAATCCGTGATCGTCATCAAAGCCGCTATTTTGCCGGGTACCGGCCAGAAACTGATTTATATGGTATACTCATAGTTTGACGTGGCCCAGTAATGGACCTTCATGTTTTAAATAAAAATATTCTAATTATATGTAATTCCATACTCCTTAAACTTTCACGGAACAGTAAATAACTGATAGGAAAAGCTACTTCCTCGATAAACGTGGTTATACTATGTACAAACTTTAAAAAAAATACGATCGACTGCTCACTTAACCTGAAACTAAGCATTGCCCAGAATCGAGAGAAAACGTGCGCTTCACGACTTTGACAATTATTTTAGAACTGAAAAACGTAATTACGATCAAGGTTGAAAACTATTTTCAACTACGGGTGTTGTTTGAAAAGACATTTATTTTTTTGTGTAGAAAAAGTTAATAATAATCACGTATTTCGTACTTTTCTCACGGCCCGGTCCATTACTGGGACATGGTCCATTACTGGGACATCTACCTTAGACTTAAATTAACGCATTTAGAAGAACACACTGAGAAGTTGACTCGAAAACTGTGCCTTATGGTAATTTATCTTAACATGGCGTTAAAAGAGTTTTAATTCAAAACTTCTCACGGTGAAAATAGGGATGCGTGTTGCTTTACTCAAGTTGTCTTAACGTTACGTTTTAATCATTTTTTAAATGGATTTTCTGCTGTAGGTTTTTGGGGTTAGGAATATGCAACTCTCTTATAAGTAAGATCGCAGAAGAAGGAACTATCATTCCGAAAATTCTGTCTGATTTCAACGAAATAAAAGCATTATTGAGTAAATTTTATGAAGAGTATATTTTTTCCCGTTTTCCTTAGCAAAATATCACTGCTTCTAAATCCTAGTTTGCGCGCAGATTAATTTGCCGAACAGAAATTTGTAACAACAAGTTGAACAGCACATAAGCCATGCATGTGTGACCTAAAGTGTAGTGTATAACATGTGGGGTACGATCTTCATACACCTCGCGTGATTACAGTTCTCGTTCTTCGGGCCACTCTTCGCGCGACCCTACGAGTCTACGACCTCAAACTGCAATCATCACGCTCGACGTGTACAGACCGACTTACCCCCCTTGTTACACAATGTACTATTACGTCACGCGGGCATGATTTACGTAATATATTTGGAAGACAAAGAAATGTACAAAAAATATAATTACGGTAGGTATTTAATTTGAATTACATTTTATTGTTACATCAATCACTCAGTCTTCACGTAACAGAATGATACCAGTTTTCATTAGTTACAAGATCCATGATTTTTCGATCTCAATAACGTAAATTTATATTTTATCGCCCGAATGTCCAAACCCGATCTCCGTGAAGTACCGTGGATATTGGCGGTTGACGGAATCTGGGAACATGAAACCGATTCGGTAATTAGGTCATAACAGGAATACCCAACGATAGTCTTCGAAAATTTGTATAGCGGATATCATAGGCTTTCATTCCGTACGTAAAAAAACGATTAGAGTGAACTGAGCTTATTACGACGATTGTTCAAGATATTCATTGGAAAACAGAACAATTCTTGGTACCTGCTACTTACACTTCATTGCTTCAATGAGACGTTTATCGAGTACATATTAAGATCAAATTCTATATACACGAAGAAATACGTACCTGCTATTCAATTACCTGCTATCAAATTATCAAACATCAAACCGTGCATATCCGTGGTCACGTGGTTTGGAAGACGCGGTGAAATTTTTCCGATCAACAGCACAAAACATCTCAATTTACGGGCTATTCTACAAAAATGTGAGACGGATCTCAAAAGTTTTCGATAGTAAAGAGAAACTCGAGATATGTGTGCAACTATAACGTACAAACCCGACGAAATGATCGCTCCCATAGGTGAAAATGCGGTTGAACACATCTTTAACATTCATAAATTTCAGTTAGAAATGCATCATTGTATAATTTAAATAAGCGAGGAGGAATCAAATTTTAACGCCGTTATGAAGGGAAACGCCACCTTCACAAAATTGTCCATTCCTGCCATGGTGCCTCCAGGCATACAGTATCTCATTGTAATATTGAATCCATATTGCGTAATCTTCACTGCTTTTTTCAATTTCGAAGGCCAGTTATACCAATGTAGACGATTACTGTCGGAGGGAAAATACAATAAAGCATAAGAAACATAAGCATCTGAATTTCCATGGAAATTCAGATGTTGATGTGTTCTAGGGGGCGGAAAAAGGTCGAATTAATCGCTACTGATCATGGTTCTCCTGCAAGAAACACAACGCGAAGAACAAGAGTTATTTTTGCCTCTAAAAAATTGCGATGGTTGCTTACTAATCGTTTTAAGATAAAATAATCGATTAACAAAGTTTGAAAATAATAAATTGATATGAACGGCTTTGTATAGTGTGCCCACCAGGTGAAAATTAAACTAGAAGAAGACGTTGTCGCCCACCGCAACCACCACCACCACCTGGAACTAAGAATGAATACCGAATTATGTTTCGATCAATGCGTAATTGTTTCAAATCGTATACATAGTAACGTCAACGCCAGATAGTTACAGAACACGAATGCTATCAATTGATAAAAAAAAGTCACAAGTTGACATAAAAAAAGAACACACTGAGTAGTTGACTCGAAAACTGTACCTTATGGTACTTGCCTTTAACATGGCGTAAAAAAAGATTCAATTCAAAACTCTTCTCGGCAAAAATAGGGATGCGTGTTGCTCTTCTTAAGTTGTCTCATTGTTAGGTTTTAATCATTTTTCAATTGGATTTTAAGCTCCAATCTAATAGGTTCAGGAATATGCAACTCTTTTGCAAGTAAGACCGCAGAAGAAGGAACTATTCTTTCAAAAATTTTCTCGATTTCAACAGAATAAAATCATCATAAAGTAAATTTCATGGAAAGCATATTTTTTATGTTTCCCTTAGCAAAATATCACGGCTCCTCAATTCTAGTTTGCGCGCAAATTAATTTGCCGAACAGAAAATTGAAAAAATAAGTTGACTCATGTGATTGCCACACTCCCTTCGCTCGTGCGGCAAACGTCACATTCGCCAACAAATCCATTTACCCGCACTTGTTACACAATGTACTATTATAAACATGTTTGTTTTTTCCAGCAGTTGATACCAATAATCAATCAAAATCATTTATTAAATCATGACCGTTGTAAACGAATCTTTGAATGCGATTGAATCTACTGCAAAATGAATCTTCAATTACAAATATACATTATTAGGAACAAAAAGTAACAAAAATGGGCCTAATGAAATTTAAACAGATCTTTGATACTGTGTCAAACGTCACCTCCAGATCATTACGTTAGTATTGCATTAAAAGGTGGAAGGTAAGTTAAAATTACAGCAACATTCGTTAACGTTAACGGTGTGTATAAAATAAGCATCAACTAAATTCAAGTTTTGCACGTTTATGCCGGCTATTTGTAAGAATAAAGGTGTTTGGAATACATATTATATTCTCAAGAATAGCAGTCTAAAGTTCTAAGCCACACGTGGAATGAATTATTGTCGTTCTTTTAAAGCAATTAGCGTTAACTTTTCACGTTACAGAAAATTGAAACGTTTTCACGATAGCAAGAAATTAACCTTGCAAAAACAGCGTCAAGTGTTCTAGTTTTCGAACCGTTTGACTGTTTCTTTTTTTTACATAACTGCCTAATTAAAATGTGTATGCATGTAATGAGGAATGACAAAGTAACAGTGCATAAAAACTGACTTAAAAAAAAAATTGGTACTTTCTGCGTATAAAAATTATCCTGCTTTCCTTTTTTTTGCATCACTTAATCTATTGCTCTATCGAACTTGAATTCTTCTTGCATGGGTTGCAGGACTCAAATGTTTGATTGCAAACCCTCTAGCGTTTCGAGAAGTTACTTCGTCTCCGATGTCATTGTTTTCAACGAACATAGGCTGACTACACACGATTTTTCTACTTTACATCATTTTTTTCATGTAAATTTTCATTCCGCATTTTAGGGATGCACAATGGCACAGGGCATTTATAATAAAAAAGGCAATTCTGCATCCGAAAAAAATGAACTTGACAATCAATTTTATAAATAGAACAACGAACTTACCTGTGAATGGCGAAACAATCGCACTAAAAGGATCGGAGATTCATAATAAGATTATGTTAATAACAGCATATAGATCTTCTGTGAGAGAGAAAAAAACGCCATTATACCGATTATACATAGAGTTTACATTTGAAAGATAATAGATTTTGAGATTTAAAGAACGATATTTTCGCACTTTTCTATCTAGTTATGAATAGTGTGTATGAAAGAAGTACCTGATAGAAGTTTTGCCCGTTTATTGCCGGAATTGCCAATTACACTTGCAACATTGACTATATTGGAAAAGGCAATTCTGCATCGAGAAAAACTCTTATGACGACCCAATTTATGAATAGACGAACTAACTCACCTAACAATTCTGAACGTATCGCACTGCAAGTATTTCGAGGCATGTTTTTTAAAAATCACTCCCGAACTTTCCACTGCGTCGTTGATTGGACCGAGTATCAGAGGCTTTTCGAAACATCGCGCGCTATTTTCTAGCGCATATCATGATTTTGACACAATACACAGCCTGAAATCTGCGCTCTTGCCAGAGATTTTGTATTTCATAGACGTATTAACGGCTGTTCAATGACTGCCTGTGGAAACTTTGAAAGATACGATTTAGTGATTGTTAATACGTCGTTCGAAAATTTTCTTTACTAGCACTATCGGTCTAGTGATGGCATATTCAATAACAGTTGCAAGGTATATACGAATGCTTATTATCTACGATGTTTCAGACCATTTCAGTCTTTGAAATTGATGTTTCAGTCTTTTGAAAAGTTTGGACAAAATGGCGTTTTTACGATAGCAAGAAATTAACCTTGCAAAAACAGCGTTAAGTGTTCTAGTTTTTTCACCGTTTGACCATTTATTTTTTTTATATAACTGCCTGATTATAATGTTTATGCATATACAGTAATAGGAATGACGCAGTTACAGTTAATGAAAACCACTTCGAATAAAATTAGTACATTCTGCGTGTAAAAATTGTATTCAAAGAAAGTACTTTTGTCTGACTACACGCGGTTTTTCTACTTCGCATCATTTTTTTCACGTGAATTTTCGTTCCACGTTTCAGTGATGCATAACGGCACAGCACACTTATATTGAAAAGGCAATTCTGCATCGGGAAATAATGAATTTGACAATCAATTTTATGGATAGAACAACGAGCTCACCTGTAAATGCCGAAACAATCGCACTAAAAGGATCGGAGATTCATAATAAGATTATGAGAATTATTTGATATCGATCTTCTATGAGAGAGAAAAAAACCCCATTTTACCGTTCATACGTGGAATTTACGTTGTAAAGATAATGGAATTCGAGATTTGAAGAACGATATTTTTGCTCTTCACTATATAGTTATGAAGAATTTTTATGAAATAAGTACTCAATATAAGTTTTGCACGTTTATAACACTAATTTGAAAAAATAAAAGTTGTTGGAATTGATATTACGTTGTCAATAATAGCAGTCCAAGGTTCTAAACGACACGTGAAACAAATTATCTTTGTCCTTCCACAGCCAGCATTAACTTTATACTCAACTGAAAATTTAAACGTTTTCACGATAGCAAGAAATAAACCTTGCAAAAAAAAGCGTAAAATGTTCTAGTTTTTGAACGCATCGCTGAGAACACATTCGTCCCACGATTAACTCTAGAGAATTATTGGAAGTAACTGAATATGAAGTTCATTATACAATCACTTTTGCTTCTCACTGTGTTTCTAGCGTACATCGCATCTTCTTCTGCACTGGGTATGTATACCGATGTACATTTGAAAAAAAAATTTTTAGTTACGGACCGATATATCAAATATATACAATTGTGTACAGTCTGCCCTCCGGGTCAAGGTCTAAATATACTTGACACTCATTGTGTTTTAAATGAAGGAGCAAGTAAGAACACAGTATTCGATAAAGAGATTACGCCGGAAATGCGATTTCCATATTTTTGATCGATTCCGAATGATAAAAAAGTTCAGAATTCGAATTACTCTAGTGATATCGTACGAGCATTGCATTAGCAATCTTTTTTTCTCGAGAAACTGTTTTCGGTAACTGCGACCTCTTTTACGGGTCTTTTACGGTCGCCTTCGTCCCAGGGTACGATAATGATTGTGAATATTACTGTTGAGAAAACGAAATAATTTCGAAAAATTTCCTATCTTGTCTAAATTATTAGAAGAATTTAAAAAGTGGCGCGACTACAGTTGCAATACAAATTAATAACATCCCGTGTACATTTCCATGAATACAGAATACCTTTTTTTTATATTGAAAACACGAAGGAGCATCACAAGAGGGGCATTGGTAAGACCGTATGGTCGTTTACGAGTACATGGCAGTACTTTCCGAATGTGATATCGTTCATTCATTAATGCATACTAAAAATTCTTTCTTGATCGTGTAGCTATTCAACTACGCTCTGATATGAATATTTCTTGATTCATAACAATTAAATGATGATAATTTATTCTTTCTCAAACTTATCATGATTCTTTCATTGCCGTTCACTGGGACATTTTCCTGGTTCAAGTATATTATATGTACTCACCTAACTCTTATAATTAAATGTGTAGTAAAATACTTATGAAATTGTAAACCATCGTACGCTACTTTTAATACCGTAATATTATTTTTGCTAACGATTTACAATGTTGAAAAATTCTGAATGGATATGAATGGCTTTATACAGCGTGCCCACCAGGTCAAAGTCTAGCTAGAACAGGACGTTGTCACCGCCCGCCACCACCACCACCACCAACACGACCGCCAAGTAAGAATGAATACCGAATTATGTTCCGATCGAAGCGAAACTGTTCTAAATCGTATAAATAGTAACGTCAACGCCAGACAGTTACAAAACACGAATGCTATTAATCGAAAAGAAAAAGTAACAAATAGACTCAAATTAACACACTGAGAAGAACACACTGACAAGTTGACCCGTCAACTGTGCCTTATTATAACTAACTTCAATATGGTTTCAATTCGAAACTCTTCTCGGCGAAAATAGGGATGCTTGTTGCTTTTCTCAAGTTGTCTCAACGTTATATTTTGATCATTTTTTTAATGGATTTTTAGGTTCTGGCATCCCTCCAGCGTTTTGAAACCGGGCTTTTGCTGGGCACTTTAAAGGCATGCCCTGATACTAAGCGGGGCCTGGCATGGCATGCCCGCCGGGGAATCACCTGAAATGTAATGCCTTTTTTATCCGGGCCCTGGAAGGGAAACTATCCGGGCATTCAATTAAGGGCCCGATCATTGCCCGTATATATGCCCGTTTGATTCCCGATTTCCGAATTTTTAAATATCATCGTTTTTAAATAATTAACAATGGTTTATTCGACAAATATTATTCATTTATTCAATCTGCATTGTGAAATTAGAATACAATTGAAAATATAATCATATTAATTTGAAAATACAAATTTATGCTGTTTGCATGACATTATTACGACGTGACCTTTCGCCATTCCAGTTTTTGGCATATCCAAGCGCAGTTCCCAACATCGAATAGTATGTTTTTTTGTCCGTTGCCTTCGAAACCGTGGTGGAGTTGCTCCTCTCTAATATTGCAGCTACAAAAAACAATTACATATCACGAATACAACTATCAAATATAATGACACGAAAAGACAGAATTAGACTGATATAAATGATTGATTTTCTACCATACAAGCATTCGCAGAACTCTGAAGCGTTGTCTCTCAATACACATTGATTGGAGCCCTTGATGACCACAACCTGTGTGGCTCATTCTTTTGCCATTAAGACTTGCAAGACCCGAGAAATACTTGCTGACATTGTTGTGTCACTCAAATTTATAACCATAAATTTGATCTGTATAAAAAAAATTAACAGAGTTAATGAAAATGTATATATAAGTATGCACTTAGAAAAAAATTGAGTTCAATTCAATAAAATTAGTTCAACATAAGCAGTTTGTTGAGCAAAACAAAATCTTTTACGTGTAATCTAAGTGTTAATACAGTATTTCACTTTCGACAAAATTACCAATTTATTCTTCAGTATTTCTCTCTTTTGGACGCGTCTACTTTGGACTTCTCTCTATCAGGTGAGGGCCTTTACGGGCCCCATCCGGGGATCCCCAATAAGGATTTGCCTTACCAGGACCCAGACATAATTCGGGCTCGCCCGGTCATTTTCCCCGTGGAAATCTACAGATAGGAATTTGCACTCCAATGCAAGTAAGATCGCAGAAGAAATAACTATCGTTCAAGAAATCCTGTCTGGTATATTAACTAAATAAAACGATTATGGAGTAAATTTTATGAAAATCATTTTTTTCCGTTTCACTTAGCAAAATAACACTGCTCTTCAATCCTAGTTCGCACGCAGATGAATTTACCGAACAGAAAATTGAAGAAACAAGTTGAACTTAATAGTTGCAGGCAACTATACTGCCTTTGAAAGGAATTTTTATCAAGAGCACCGTTTAAATTAAAACGGTTAAGGTGCTTAGTTGCAACCGGTAAGAACGGCTACTCAAAGAGAGAGGGAGTAAACTGGTTTATTTGGTGTTCGTATCGGTAGGAACAGCATAGTCCCACGATAAACTCTGGAAAATTATTAAAAGTTACTTGATATGATGTTCAATGAACTATCGCTGTTCAAGGAAACCCATTGAATCCCATTCATCTATATGGTGTAAATGGAATTCAATGGGATCTTTATGTAAGGGAAATTACCATTGAATGCCATTCACCTATGGTACAGTAGTTGAAATGGATTGAATGAGTAAAAATTCTAATCATTTGATGGGATGGAATGGTTATCGTCTTTTCTAAATCGGACCGAATTTCACTATTCAATAAAATCCAAGTTCCTAATGGGTTTCAATGGTGGTCGCAACAGTCAAAACTCTTGCATTTTGGAGATTGACCCTGTTTATTTGAACGTCGAAACATATAGGCTCAAGTTACGTCAGGTTCAGATAGGTTCAAAGAATTCAATCAAGACATCAGAAACAATTACGCAGAATAAAATAATGTTCCGGACGTACAGCAATGGACAATTTTATTCTTAGAACCTTCTTTCACAAAATGTACAAAATCATGTTTTCCGTAATGACCAAAACACAGTGAAGTAAGAAAATGTGATATTGATGACCTGAAACACAATAACGATGCACCAATTAATGTTTCGTAACGACACCGAAAATTGAACGCGGACACTTAATTAATTTAAGAAACAGGCAACAAATAAACTAAATAGATTCTAAGTGGATTCCTATAAATTTCTAATCGCGGGAATTCCGTATGCAAATACATATCTCTAGGATGCATTAAAAAATGCATGCGTTTTGTACGAAGATTATGTTTCAAATACATCGAAGAATATATTTGGAAGGCAAAGAAATGTACGAAAAGTATAATTACAGAAGGTATTCAATTTGAATTGCATTTTATTGTTACATCAATCATTCAGTCTGCACGTAACATAATGATACCAGTTATTATTAGTTACAAGATTCATTATTTTTAGATCTTATTCTAGTGAATTCATAATTGATTGCGCGCATGTCCAACCCGATCTTCGTGAAGTGCCGCGGATATTGGCGGTTAACGGAATCTGTGAACATAACATTAATCTCTTGATAAGCTAATAACAGGAATACTTAACGTTTGTCTTCGAAAATTTATATGGTGGATATCATGGCTTCCATTCCGTACGTAAAAAAACGATTGGATTGAACTAAGCTCATTACGACGATTGTTCAAGATATTCATTGAAAAACAGAACAATTATTGGTGCATGCTACTTACACTTTATTGCTTGATGACACGTTCATCTAGTACATATTAAGATCACATTTTATACACATATGAATACGTACCTACTATTTACCGTACACTGAAAAAAATTTACTGTTACGTCAATAGGAAAAACGTTGTTGAAATTCGCCCCGAAAGTAATTTTACTAGTGTGTTTACATCCGAAATTCCTGTTATTCTCTTAAGGCTCACTGTTTTGAATGCTACAACTAACAAAAAACTATTTTTGAAATTGCCGGAAAAATTCTGCTCACGATAACATTATTTTTGTTACGATAACATTATTTTTCAGGTTAGCGCTACAACAACAGATTACTGTTACCGTAACAGGAAAATTTTTGTAGCGTAAAACGAAATTCATTGTAGGGCTAAAAGTAATGCCCCATACAAGTGCGACTTTGTTGACATTACAGGGCAAATTTTTCTCAGTGTAGAGCAGATTAAATTGTCATACATCAAACTGTGTATGTCTGTGGTCTCGTGGTTTAAAAGATGCGGTGAAATGTTTCTGATTAACCGCACAAAACATCTCAATTTACGGACTATTCTCCGAAAATGTGCGACGGATCTCAAAATTTTTCGATCGTGATCGAAACTCGACATATGTGTGCAATTGTAAGGTATGAAACCGACCAAAGGATTGCTCCTACAGGTGAAAATACGGTTGAACACATTTTTAACGTCTATAAATTTCAGTTAGGAACGCATCATTGTATTATTCAAATGAGCGAGAAGGAATAAAATTTCAACGCCGTTATAAATACAGACACTAGGGAAACGTCACCTTCACAAAATTTTCCATTCCTAGCATCGTGCCTCCAGGTATACGGTATCCCATAGGAATATTAAATCCATATTGCGCAATCTTCACTGTTTTTTTCAATTTCGAAGGCCAGTTATACCAAAGAATACGATTACTGTCGGAAGGTAAAAACGAAGCTTAAGAAACATGAGCATCAGAGTTCCATGGAAATTTAGACGTTCATGTGTTCTTGGGAGTGGAACGAGATGGAAAACATCAGTTCTGTTGGTTGAAATTTTCGATTCCAGCTTTGCCAAAAGGCTCCTGCTTTCAATGCTCGCAGATGAAACTCTCGACGATATAAATTCAGCGAAGAATTGTAGTTAAGTGATGCTTACCTTGAATGTTGCAACATTTCAGTCTGAGTGATTACAACGTGACCAGCAATATTCATTACAAATTCTAAAATAATTCCTATGATAAACATAGCTACACATTTCACTAATTCTTTTGGTTTGCCTAATGATAAAAGTGTCTGGAAATGTGTAAATTTATTTCGATAACGCCACGTTAGTTTTTTTTTGCCAACGAAAATGACGAGATAATACGCAAAACGCAAGACAAAAATCATCAACAGCTTTCTTACTGCATAAGCTGCTGCTGTAGCCTGAATAATGTTTAATAAACTGCCGACTAGAATAATGACCATAGAAAAGCTTTTACCCGACTTAAATAATCTGTATAATAGCGTTTTTGGTATGTATTAATATTTTCCAATCATTAATAATTTGATGTATTACTGAATTTTTTTCTTGTAAATTGATAAGACCTTGTAGATTATAATATTATCATAATGTAATACTTACGCGATGATCTCGAGGTGACGTTTGACACAGTAACAAAGATCTAAATAAATCTCGTCCGGGCCTTTTTTATCACTGTTTGTTTCTAATAATGTATATCTGTAATGAAAGATTCATATCGCAGAGGATTCAATCGCATGCGAAAATTCGTTTGAAACCGTCATTGATTAATACATGATTTTAATCGATCATTGTATTAACTACCGGCTTAAACAAACGTGTTTATAAAACTATACATTATATTAACCCAAGTTAAATAAATTTCGACCTATAAAACATACACTTCCACGTAAACCAAATCGAAAATTTTGATCCGACTGAATTAAAATGAAATGAACCTGATGAATATAATGGAATCGAATAAATTCTTACCTGATTGATCCATACATTCCGCTTATATAGCTCAATTGACAAATCATTGCGCACAACAGAGCTTCAATAGCTAGCGAACCTAAACAACTTATTAGAATATTATAAAGGAATCGAACTGGACCCCTTTTCATCTTGATTACGAGGAGTATTTCTTTATCTATTATTAATATATCCGGACGAGGTTCTTCCAATGGAGATAGTAAATCAAGAATCTTTGGTACAAACATTACCAAAACCATGACCACTATGAGAGAATGAAAAGAAACTAAAAAGAAATATAGCAATTTAAATTTTATTTTACTTACTTTCTTTCGGGAAAAATATATTTATCGACGATCTTCAAATTGAGTTGATGTTCCGTTTTCGACTTTCCCTGTTGTTTGTTTTTCACCTTAATCTGTTTCGTGAACAATATTGACTTACCAATCGTAATTATCATTAACTTTGTAGCCCTCTTTAATGTTTTATCCAGGATTTGCCATTCATATTTACGTCGCAAAAATTGCCAATCATTTAGCATAAAATCGTGAACCTTTCTCATCTTTAATAATGAATAATACTATTGCGCTCAATTATATACCTTAGTTGGAATATATAAAAATCAGCTCGAATAGGTAATACTGTACGTTTTTTGTCATCAAAATGAGTGTAGTTATAAAGAGAACATATATATTTGCTGCCACTACGGGCACGACATTCATTATTGTGTCTAAATTGTTTTTATATCTGAACATATAAACAATCTGGAATCAAAAATGGAGTTAAAAATACAGTATGAAATGAACTTTGTAGTAATTATCTGTTCTTAGTCTATTTAAGATAGTTTGTCCGAGATATGCACTTTCAGGAAAAAAATTCTCTATTCGAATTACTTATGGATAATATATATGTATATTTAATTAATCGAGCCATGCTAAGATGATTAATCGTCCCGAAACTAAGAAAATTTTGTTCAAAGTCAGCAACTCTAGCACCAAATTATTTTATCGCAGTTTATAAACGCTTTCACCAGATTTTTGTCACAAACTGTAGAGGACCATTCTGAGGATATTTCAAAAACAGATCATTTTATTATAAAAATACATACGCGGGGATCATGAAAAGATGTCAGTGATTTGACGCGTCAACGGACTGATTGTATCGTATGCCCGC
>JABFQM010002983.1:0-13130 GCA_022816865.1 Zelostemma sp. ZL-2020
AATGGATATGTCGACTAATGAGATTGCCACACTCGCTGAGCTCGTGCGGCAAACGTAACCTTCTTGAATAAATCCATTCACCCGCACTTGTTACACAAATGACTATCAATTCGAAAAATACAAATAAAATCAAGAACAGAAAAAAAAAAAAATGTATAACAATCATAATTATTTTGAAAACATTGTTTGAGGTGACGGGCGGTTTTTTTTTTAATTGGAACATTATTTTCATCAAAGTTGAAAAAAAGTGACGAAACTTGAGATAAATGGAAAGCTGAAGGAATAGAAATATCTTTTTTCAGCTAGTTTTGTGCAATAAGATGCGATAAATATGTAAAATCTTACCATTTTTTACGACGGATTCTGGAAATGTATGAACGTGTACTAGAATCGGCTCTGAAATGGAGTACGGACGAGCAAAGCGGCTCGTTTATATACAGGGAAGATAACCCCACTGCTGTTCTTTGAAATAGCTAGTCTGTAAGACAGCCACTAGTCGCGCTACGGTCTTTAAAAAACTCGGAAGATCCTTAGGCCCTGTTTTGAGGGATGTTGCAGTTATGCTTCCCGGACCTCTATAACAATGGGAACATTTCTCATGTCTTTACGTAATACGTAATTTTATATCGTTTAAACGGTAGTTTTTTCGATTTTCGAAAACTTTTCCCGTTTTTCATTATTCCAAAAACGGGATAAATCGTGTTTGTATGATCCTCTTGGTAATTTTCCGTCAATAATAGTCTTTTGTACTGTTTTTTCCTCTTTTTTCCGTATCAGGGTGTAATATCATCCACCTTTTTCATTTCAAAAGGCCCAAAATTCTTCGTCCTCGTGTAATCCCTGAAGAATTCTCATCATTTATCATATATCCGAGTTAAACCGATCTTATTTCTTTTTTTAATATTCAATGGATGCAATCGTTACTTCGAATATCGCGAGATCTCATTTTTTAAGACTAAACTTTTCTCCAAGAGTTTTTTCTTTTTCTGAAGTCTTTGTTTTGAAACTTCAACAATTTCGCTCGATGGTTCTCCCGTTTCGATAACGTTAGATCCGTTGATGACCATGTTCTGATATCGCTTTATAATGGAGTTATATTCCGTGACCTGATGAATTCAAAATAGAATGGACACTTTCATAATGGCTGCTATCAAACTGTACGCTCGTCGGGGTTCCAAAATAACTTCTAAGCAGATATGAAAACCGATAGCTTTTGCCGAGAAAGAATGTAACGTAAAAGTAACAACACGTGCATATTTCAATTCAAAAATTTGCGCAAACGTCGAACGCGCTTTTCACTTCGTTGGAATAAAACTCACGTTCGAGACTGAACATCATTCCAAACTTTTACCGATTAATAAATCACCTCAATGCAACGCAGTAAAATACAGTATATTTTTCGCTTCTTACAGAGCGACGAAAAGATACGAAAAACTTGCGTATCGTTAAATTTGGCTATTGCTTCGTTTTTTCGTTATACAGAACGAAATTTGCGCAATACTTTTTTTAAATACTATCTAATCGCGGCACCTCCACACCTTGGCATATTTTCAACATCGCCTAATATTGGTTTTTTTCTTTGATGTTTCTTTTCGTGACAAACGTGACAATAACTTTTTATTTCTGCCCACGATAAATTGCAACTCGTCAGTTGACACTTGCCATTTTCCAGGAAAACATGCATGATTGCATCCGGACTTTCCAATTCTAATAAAATTCAAATTACATTTCTAATGTTATTTGGGTTCAGAGTAACGACAAATAGCTGATGAGGAAAATTGCATTTGAAAATAAAATACCGAAACGTAGTAATATTATGACGAACAAATGATATGGAAAATTTATTTTAAAAATAAAATACCGAAACATAGTGATATTATGAAAAACGAATGATGAGGAAAATTTATTTTGAAAAGAAAATACCGAAACGTGGTAATATTATGACAAACAAATGATAAGGAAAATTCATTCGTAAAATAAAATACGAGAACGTAGTATAGGTAGATGAGTGCAAGGAAAAAATGTCAAAAGAAACACCGAAAAGGCAAGAACCCTGGATATACTAACCACCACAACCACTACGAAATCTAATCCAATGATCCCAATTCTGGGAAAAAAAAATTCTTCAGAATAACGAGTACAAGTTTCAGAGCATGAAGCTTGAGCTGTCTTGTAAATTACATACGATACTTTTCTTCGTTCGTGCATCGTGCCAATTTAGCAATAAAGCGGAGTTACGGAAACAGTGATGATCATTTTTGAAGGCTCGTTGGACCTTTATGCACAAATTTTGTCTGTTCTTCAATAAACTCGAATTATTAATTCATAGATTTCCATGTAATGCCCTTCAGAATAAAAACGGAATTTAAGGTAAGCAGGTCTATTATGCTGTTAAACAGACAATATTTTTCAATACGAAAATTACATTTTATTCCGGATCAATACACACCACATATAATTCATTGCATTCTTCGGAGGATCATGAACTGTTTCCCATATAATAATGATCATTCTGTGATATTGTTTTTTCCGCGTTATATATGCAACAGTGATGAACACATTTCCAGAAAAAATAATTCGCACGTGCAATCATAAAAGCAGGCTGTCGAGTGCCTTGGAGCGCTTTTTTTGTTTGCGTGTAGATCCGTGTAGTTTTCGTGTAAATCATGAAGATCATGAAAATATGCGGGCGTTGTTATTCCTACGTTACATTCTATTTGAAGTTGAACTATCAATTTTTCGTTGTGAAGATAAGTTATTTTTAACTTGACTAGCGTTTATGTTGATAGCAGACTTCGACAAACAGCCCAGTATTTGGAATTTAGGTCACGGCACAAATTAAAAACGAATAAACAGTTCCATCACAAAGTGCAGTCGAAAATATGGCCATCGATGAAGATAACGCAATCGTAATAATAGAACCAACGGAAAATTTGGAAATTTTGAAACACAAGACTTTGAAAAGAGTTCGTTTTTTAGAGAATCGCATGCACAGCCATGCGTTAATGAATCATGATTTTTGTATCAAAAAAAGTTGTACGTTCAACAACTGAATAGACCTGCTGGCAATAAATCCTGTTTTTAGTCTACATGGAAATCTATGAATCCATCATTCGAGTTCATTTAAGAACAAACCAAATTTGCGCAGAAACGTCCGAAGAGCCTCCAAAAATGAACATTACTGTATTCGAAACTTCGCCTAATTGCGAAATAAGCACGATGCACGAATGTCGAATAGTATCGTATTCACAACAGTCCTCGTCAAGGATTCGAAAGAATAAAAGGGAGTGAGCGTCTCGTTTGCGCTTCTCAACTATTCGTTAGAAACACGTCAGCGTTAAACGAATGTAAGTTTCATAACGACCTAATTTTCATATCAAAATGTTCGTTAAGTGGTTTGTAAGGATGACGCGAAGAGGTTTTCGTGCAAAAATGAGAACCTCTATGAAATTCCTATTTTATGTTCATCGAAGAACGGACGTTGTCCGAATCCGAGTGAATTTCGCTCAAAGTTGGCGTCGCTCGCCAAACACGCTAGGCGTGTACAAAAAGAAAATAATCGGCGAAAGTCTAATAACGTTCCCCCATTATCGGCCCATTCGCAAGAAATATTTGCAATAGTAAGTGAATTACGATCTGGCATTCAATCATTGCACTCAAGTCGACTAAAACAGTCAGCAATTTCATTGTCGTAGCCCTTGCAATGGATGATCTTGTAATCGTACTGCTGCAAAAACAATGACCATCGCGTCAATCTCGCACTTTGGTACGGCATAAGCAGAATGAACGTTAGCGCTTGGTGGCCGGTTACTACCGTAAACGTGTTCCCATCTACGGAAGTATAAAATCTTTCAAATGCGAAAACAATCGCGAGCAATTCGAGTTCAGTTATGGTATATTGCCTTCGTATTTTGTCGACCTTCCACTCACGACGGAAATGATCTGATTCTCTCCATCTACAGATTGCTGATACAAAATACCGCTTATACCTACGCGACTTGGGTCTGTTTGACAAGCAGTGGGAGATTCGGATCAAAATGCCGGACTGTTACGCTTCGAGCGAAATTTTCTTTAATTTTATCGAAGGCTATGCTATGCTCTTCAGTCCAAACGTATCCCTTATTAGTTTTAAGTATATCGCGGAGGGGCTCAAGCAAGAGGGAATGACCGGCGCTTAATTTCCTACAAAAGTTACACACCCCAACGAATCGTTGCGATTCTCGCCGGGTCTCAGGTTCAGGCATTTCGGAAATCGCTTGAATCTTTTCCGGATCGGTTTTGATCCCTCTAGGCGTGATTACAGATCCTAAAAATTTTGATGCGTTGCACGCATAACGTTGCCTTTGAGAGCTTCAGCGTTATCCCTCCTTCACGTAACCGATCGAACAACCGCCCCAACGTATGGGAATGTTCGAGAACCGAACTAGTTTAGGTCATGAGATCATCTGCGTATGCTGTGATCTCTTCGTCGAGATCATCCCCAAATACACGACGCAATCCCCGAATAAATCCGGGCCCCGCATTTTTAATTCCGAACGGAGTTCGACGGAATTGGTACTGAGCACCGTCGGATACGAACGCTGTGTATGCTCTCGAATCATGTTCAAGAGAAATTTAGAAGTAACCCTGCGTGCCGTCAAAGGATGAAATAGTATATTGTGCATCAAGGGGACAAAAGGGGTCTTTTTACGCCGAGCGCGATGTTTGCAGCACGAGTGGTCGTAGACCACGAGTCTCACTTTTAGCCTTCACGTGACCCTACGGGTCACGTGGAGGTAAAAAGTACGTATTTGAAAAGTATTTGATTTGTTCTTAAATGAACTCGGATGATGGATACATAGATTTTCACGTAGACTCAAAAACAGGATTTATTGCCAACAGGTCTGATCTGTTGTTGAACGTACAACTTTTGTAATACAAAAATCATGATTCATTAACGCATGGCTGTGCATGCAAAGACGGTTGCCGGAGTTTTCCGATCGCAGAAAACCGAAGCAGAAACCGAACTCGCCTGCGAGATTATCTAGAAAACGAATTCTTTCCAAAGTCCTGTCTTTCGAAATTACCAAATTTTCCGTGGTTCTATTATTACGATTGCGTTATCTTCATCGATGGCCATATTTTCGACATCACTTTGTGATGGCATTGTTTATTCGTTTTCACATTGTGCCGTGACCTAAATTCCAAATACTGGGCCGTTCGTCGAAGTCTGCTATCGACATAAACGCTAGTCCAGTTAAAAATAACTCATCTTCACAACGAAAATATGATAGTTTAACTTCAAATAAGATGTAACGTAGGAATAACAACGCTAGCATATTTTTGTGATCTTCATGATCTAAACAAAAACTACACGGATCTACACAAGAACAAGAAAAGCGCTCCAAGGCGCCCGACAGCCTGCTTTTATGATTGCGAGTGCGAATTATTCTTTCTGGAAATGTGTTCATCACTGTTGCATATATAACGCGGAAAAAACAAGATCACAGAATGACCATTATTATACGGAAAACAGTTTATGATCCTCCGAATGATGCAATGAATTATATGTTGTGTGTATCGATTCGGAATGAGAGGTAATTTTTTTATGAAAAAAGATTGTCGGTTCAACAGCAGAATAGACCTGCTTACATCGAATTCTGTTCTCATTCTGAAGGGCATCACATGGAAATCTATAAATTAATAATTCGAGTTTATTGAAGAACAGACAAAATTTGTGCATAAAGGTCCAACGAGCCTTAAAAAATTATCATTACTGTTTCCGTAACTTCGCTTCATTGCTAAATAGGCACGATGCACGAACGAAGAAAGGTATGGTATGTAATTCACAAGACAGCTCAAGCTTCATGCTCTGAAACTTGTACTCGTTATTCTAAAGGATTTTTTTTCGAGATTCGAGATCATTGGATTAGATTTTGTGGTGGTTGTAGTTGTTAGTATATCCAGGGTTTTTGCCTTTTCGGTGTTTCTTTTGTCATTTTTTCCTTGCACTCATCTACCTATACTACGTTTTCGTATTTTATATTTAGAATAAATTTTCCTTATCATTTGTTTGTCATAATATTACTACGGTTCGGTATTTTATTTTCGAAAGCAATTTTCCTCATCAGCTATTTGTCGTTACTATGAACCCAAATAACATTAGGAATGTAATTCGAATTGTCATTCGAATCGGAAAGTCCGGACGCAATCATGCATGTTTTTCTAGGAATGTTTAGGCAGGTGTCAACTGACGAATTGCAATTCATCGTGTGCAGAAATAAAAAGTTATTTTCTACGTAGTACGTGATGTGCGGTATTTGATGTACAATTATCACTAACAATAAAGATTTTCTTAAATTCCGTACGCGTCACGAAAAGGAACATCGAAGAAAAAATCCAATATTAGGCAATGTAAAAAATATGCCTAGGTGTGGAGGTGACGCGATTAGATAGTATTTGAAAAAAGTATTGCGCAAATTTCGTTCTGTATAACCTGAAAACGAAGCAATAGCCAAATTTAACGATACGCAAGTTTTTCGTATTCTTTCGTCGCTCTGTAAGGAGCGAAAAATATACTCTTCTGTACTGCGTTGCATTGAGGTAATTTATTAATCGGTAAAAGTTTGGAATGATGTTCAGTCTCGGTCGTGAGTTTTATTCCAACGAAGTGAAGAGCGCGTTCGACGTTTGCGCAAATTTCTGAATCGAAATATGCACGTGTTGTTACTTTTTCGTTACATTCTTTCTCGGCGAAAGCTATCGATTTTCATGTCTGATTAGAAGTTATTTTGGAACTTGACGAGCGTACAGTTCGATAGCAGCCATTATGAAAGTGTCCATTCTATTTTGAATTCATCAGGTCACGGGATAAAAACTCCATAATGAAGCAATATCAAAAACATGGTCATCAACGGATCTAACGTTATCGAAACGTAAGAACCATCAAGCAAAATTGTTGAAGTTTCAAAACAAAGACTTTAGAAACAGAAATTTTTCGGAAACTCTTGGAGAAAAGTCTAGTCTTGAAAAATGAGATCTCACGATATTTGAAGTAACGATTGCATCCATTGAATGTTGAAAAAAGAAATAAGATCGGTTTATCTCGGATATATGATAAATGATGAGAATTCTTAAGGCATTACACGAGGACGAAGAATTTTTGGCCTTTTGCAATGAAAAAGATGGAATATATTACAAGAGGATTACACCCTGATACGGAAAAAAAAAAAAAAAACAGTTAAAAGACCATCATTGACGAAAAATAACCACGAGGATCATACAAACTCAATTTATCCCGTTTTTGGAATAATGAAAAAACGGAAAAAAGTTTTCGAAAATTCAAAAAACTACCGTTTAAACAATACGCAATTACGTATTACGTAAAAACATGAGAAGTGTTCCCATTGTTATAGAGGTCCGGAAAGCATAACTGCAAGATCCCTCAAAACAGGCCCGAAGGATCTCCCGAGTTTTTTTAAGACCGTAGCGCGACTAGTGACTGTCTTACAGACTAGCTATTTCAAAGAACAGCAGTGGGGTTATCTTCCCTGTATATAAACAAGCCGCCTTACTCGTCCGTACTCCATTTCAGAGCCGATTCTAGTTCCGTTCATACATTTCCAGAATCCGTCGAAAAATATGGTAAGATTTCACATATTTATCGCATCTAATTGCACAAAACTAGCCGAAATGAGATATTTCTATTTCTTCAGCTTTCCATTTATTTCAAGTTTCGTCACTTTTTTTCAACATTGATTAAAATTATGTTCCAATTTGAAACAAAACCGTCCGTCACTTTAAACAATGTTTTCAAAATGATTATGATTGTTATAAATTTTTTTTGGTTTTCGTTCTTGATTTTACTTGTATTTTTCGAATTGATAGTCATTTGTGTAACAAGTGCGGGTACATGGATTTATTCAAGAAGGTAACGTTTGCCGCACGAGCTGAGCGAGTGTGGCAATCTCATTAGTCGACATATCCATTCCGCACATGCTACACACCGTATTTTACGTAACAATGCATGGAAGGCTAAATTTTCGCAACGACAAAGCTCTCCACGAATGTTAGAAACGACACTTTTCATGCATGTGTTACGAAAAAGAAATTGTAATTTCTATATGGATATATTGTTGTTACTGCATTAGGCGCGCGTGTCAACCCGTTTTTACCTTTGCCTCTCGAGGCGGGAAAGCTACTTTTGCCCCGCTCCGCATGCATCGACAGTTGAATTCTCTATAGAGGTGTAATGAAAATAGTATCGCGTGTCCACGTATGAGACCGATTTTTTAACTCCTTGCGCTCGTGCGGCAAACTTCGCATGCGTCAAAAAATTCGGTTTCTCGCACTCGCCACGCAATGCATTTTTTTTTCGAAAAAATGTTTTATTTTGTTAAAAAATTAACTTTCAATCACATGTTTCAGACTTTTAAAAGGATGAATTTGGGACGCGCGAGGCACTGCCGTGGTCCCGTGAATCCGGTACAATCCACGACAAACTGTAGCGCGTCTTCGGTGCTAAATAAGGAGCAGCTAGGCAAATGCCAAGTCGGTGTCATCCTCCCCGGACGTCTCCAAGGCTAGCGTTAAGGTATAATAATCAAAATTATACCATGGCACTGAGAAATTCAGTACATTCAGCTGAATTGTTAATGTCCAAGTTTTCGTCAGTTCCAAACAGTTAAATTTGCGATCATTATGTGTCTAATTGTTAATTTGTAATGAATATTCATGTTTTCGTTTTCCAGGAACCTCGCCGGGGACAAAAAGCCAGTAAATAGGATGTATGTTACTTTTGAAGTAAGAGAATGAACAATTTGAAATGTACAAAATTGGTGTTTTTTTATTGGAATTTGTACTTGATGCACAATACTTATAGTTTCCATAAATGCGTATGCAGTTTCGTTCAGACTTCCGAGTTTCGATGATATTTTTATAGGTTGTAACTTTTATTATTGCATAAATAATTGACAAAATTTTTTGAAATTCGTATGATAAAATTATTTAAAGCTGATTGTAATATCGATAATAGTAATTATTTGGTCATGACACAATTTTCATAATTCGCAATCGATATTTTGATTTACATTTTCTGAAAATGTATTCCTGCATTTAAGAAACATTCTCTGGATTTAAGGTAGTTGATAAAATATCCTCCTAATCAATTAAACTTCTACTTCTGAATCATAAAATTTGTGATCATCATTGGACATATTTCCACAATTTCGTGAATTACAATTGATTTACCGAATATTCACGTGTCTCGAGTTGCTATGGACAGTTTTCGTCCGATCTTTTATTCAAAGTCACAAGCGCGGTAAAGAATACCTCATTTACCGACCATTCAACTCCTAAATTTATATCTTTTCTACTGACTGAGTTTTGTTAAGTCTTTTACCGTGAATGACGAAATTAACAATCGTTTTCGACGTTGACTGTGAATATGCGGTTGAATGCGGTAAAATGCGTAAAAAATTACACGACAAAATTTGATCTTCAGCAGAAGCGAATAAAGCCGTTAAGTACATTACATTCTGGACGATCCCACGATGTATGTAATATTTTCAAGCGATGCTGTTAATTGATTTCTGGCGCATTCACATTGCACTTTTTTGGAAATAAATTTTCATAATCCTCTAATGGCTGCTCGTTTTAGTTGGCAGTACGCAAATCCAGTGTCGTGCGGCACATTGACGGTGCACTTAATTCTTGTTTGACCTGGTGCGAGTTTTGTTGCGAAGGATGAAAAACAACTTTTTTTTGCTCCAGCCCGAGCTTCTCGGCCTTCATAATTTCAATACTTCTAGTCCTGGCGTTTGCTGGCTTCTTTGAGTTCCTTTAACGCATTCTGATAGCATTCTTGTTTTCCTAGAAAATAGAAGCATTCCCTAGGAGTCTTAGTTTTATCGGAATTCGTTTTTTCTCCGCTATAGTGTACAATTCAATTTCTTCATCACGTCATCGCAATCACGTAATCGCAACAATTCTATCGATCGGTTTTTTTTACGCATGATTATTTCGCAGAATTCCTAAACATATAAATGTGGTCGTCTTCCGGAGGGACCTTGAAACATTTCGTCAGAGATAGTTTCGAAAAGGTAAAAACAATGTTTGAATAATCCGAAATTTTCCTTCAGAAGGTAAAATCGAGCGTCGGCATTGACAGTTAAATCAGTTCCACACACATTTGAAACTAGGAATATTTTCCGGAAGCATTTCTATCTCACGTTATTTTTCAAAGGAAATTCGTGACGTCAAATTTAAGAATTTTGGCCTAACGAAAATAATTATTATGCTGCAAGAAATGAGCAGATAAATAGAGGATCTTCCTGCTCGAGATATATTTATTCATTGTCACGCTATATTATGTGGATCAGACCTGAAAAACTTTTGTTGTGAAATTACATGTCTGTGCCTGGAGTTTTGAGATTAAAACGATCTCGAGGGCATTGAGATTTTCATGAGTCACCAAGAATTATTTCAGAAACTTTGTATAATCGGTCAATAAATTAAGGAAAAGAATTTAATTGAAAGATTGAGAACTTGAGTTACTTGATCTTTTTATCTACAATATAACTGTCGAAAGATGTCTCAAAGCTGTATATATCATTCTATGAAAATTGATTCTACTCTGAGAACTTGATAATGTGAGAAACTCATACTAAATGCCATTTGAATTTCCATTCAAATGTGTTGAGAATGATTTTCGAAAGAAACGAGTGGCATATTGAAGACGTTATGCACATATTGATTCTTAGGAGAAATAAATACATATTTAACACAAAAGTCTACTCGAACTTACAAAATAATTTTTTCGAATCTTGAATATATTTCTTTTGTATCTCTCCTCAACTATAATCAAAGGAAAGATGTGACCAATCAAAATTGTATCTAAACTTTAAGTCTCAACAAATCTGAATGGTCATTTATAAAAATCAGAAGAATTTTACATCAAGTAAAAATTATAATGAAAATACACGAATTTTGTACATTTCAAATTATTCATTCTCTTATTATGGAAAAATTAACATAATATTTTCTGGCTTGTTGTCCCTGTCGAGGTTCCTGAAGAAAAAAAACATGAATATTAATTACGAATCAACAATTATATACACAATTATCGCGAATTTGACTGTTCGGAACTGATAAAAACTTTGAAACTAACAATCTAGCTGAATCTTTCAGATTTCTCAGTGTCATGGTATAATTTTGATTATAATACCTAAACGCTAGTTTCGGAGACGTCCTGATAGGATGACACCAACTTGGCATTTGCCTAGCTGCTCTTTATTCGGCACGGAAGACGCGCTACAGTTCGTCGTGCATTGTACCAGATTCGCAGGACCACGGCAGTGCTTCGCGTATCCCAAATTCATTCTTTTACGTGGCTGAAATATTTGATATTCAATTCATTTTCCAAAGGAATACAAAATTATTCGAAACAAAAAGTATATCGTGTGGCAAGTGCGAGAAACCGAATTTTTTGACGCATGCGAAGTTTGCCGCACGAGCGCAGCGAGTTGAAAGATCGGAGTTGCAAGTTCCACACGCGATACTATTTTCATGACACCCCTATAGAAAAGTTATCTGTCAATGCCTGCAGAGCGGGGCGAAAGTAGCTTTTTCGCCTCGAGAGGCAAAGGTAAAAACAGGTTGATACGCGCTCTCAATGCAGTAACAACAATCCATTCATAGAGAAAATTATAATTTCTTTTTTCGTAATACATGCATGAAAAGTGTCATTTCTAACAATCGCGGAGAGTTTTGTCTTTGCGAAAACTGCGCATGCCGTGCATTGTTACGGAAATTACGGTGCGTAGCATGAACAAAAAGTATTTGTCGACTTATGTGTTGCCACACTTGCTTAGCTCGTGCGGCAAACGCCACGTTCTCTCATAAATCCATTAAACCGCACTTTTTACACAATGTACTCTAAATTTTTAAAATACCAACAAAATTCAGAACAAAAACAAACGAAATTCATATCAATCATGGTCATTTTCAACACATCGTTTGAGTTGAGGGGAGGTTGTTTTTTATTGATACCTTACTTTTATCCAAGTCCAAAAAGAAGTGACGAAACTTAGAATAAATGGAAAGCTGAAGGAAAAGAAATATCTTCTTTCAGCTAGTTCCGTGCAATCAGATGCGATGAATATGTAAAATCTTACCATTTTTTTCGACGAATTCTGGAAATGTGTGAACGTGAGTACTAGAATAAGCTCTGAAATGGAGTACAGACGACCGGAGCGACTCGTTTATATAGGGGTCATTCCACGGGAGATGTACCACCCAAAATTGTTTTCGCCCAAAATAATTTTTTTCTCGTTCTACGCTATTAAACTTACACTCGTTTAACGCTGACGTGTTCCTAACGAATATTTGAGACGCGCAAACGGAACGCTCACTATTCTTTATTCTTTCGAATCCTTGACATGAACTGTTGTAAATACGATACTATTCAACGTTCGTGCATCGTACCCGTTTCGCAATTAAGCGAAGTTTCGAATACAGTAATGTTCATTTTTGAAGGCTCTTCGGGCGTTTCTGCACAAAGGGCCTAGCCGGGTAAGCATGAGAAAAGTGCCCCCAATCCATATGAAATTTCACGTAGGCCATATTGTTCACCTTGATAATAAATCGTTATATCCCCAATTTCAACCCCCTGGAATAACGTGTATACCCTCAGGGGTGGAAAACGTCTTTTTCGGGTTTCAATTTTTTTTTGACTGACTGTGCTGTTTTAAATTTCTGGAAAAATTCGAGGTTATTGACACTATAAGACTCTATTCAAATAAACTTCAAAGTGAACAAAATTTTTCAAATTTTCAAAATTTTTTTTTTGACTTTAAATGTTAAGGTACACCCGCAATTTTTCCACATTTTAATTGCGATTCTATGGTGTATATTATGTAATTTTTCAGATTTTTGAAAGGTGTGGAGCATGGTCTAATGAATTTAAAACTATATTTTTGATATCCGAAATCCAACTTTCGCGCCGACAGTATTTTTTTTAATTTTATTTTTCCAGATTTTTCATTAAAAGTTACATTAAAGTTTACATTACAGGTTCAAATAACTTGAAATTTTATGACCGAATAACCGGTATGATATTATCAGCGAAATCGACATAATAGAATATTTTTACA
>JABFQM010002984.1:0-13128 GCA_022816865.1 Zelostemma sp. ZL-2020
AACGTACTCATAAACAGCGTAATATATCGCGTACGTGCATGAAGAAAGAGATGAGGGTGCGAGGAGTGTACGCGGTGTGTGCCCGACCTGTACAGGAGGGCTGACGTCATAAAGCTTATTTATACCCACGTATGTGTTACAACCACTGCGTTTCACGTTAGAGTGCGCCCGCGGTTACAGCGCGCGTTCCTGCGAGCACTTGCCACTCCTACGCTCGAGGCACACGCACGTAACATAAGCACGCGTGTACCCGTGTTACATGTGGCAGGACGCGCGCAAGGATTGCGTCACGCGTCGCGTATGTACTCGCTGCATTATGAAACGTTGGGAAATCTATGGCGCATGTCGCGTGTACCATAAACGACACACACGAATTGGAAACCCGAAGAAATATGAAGCTCCCTGACCCTTACTTCTAGTACTCAACTAACGAATGAGTTATTGTATGTTTGTCGAATGGGCTATGTGCAATTTTACGTTTAATGAGGATCATCGTCGAGCATTGATACGATTTTTATTTTCGCTCAGAAATACTTGAAATTTCGTGGAAAATATGGAACTATAAATTATGCTTTGTATCAGGATGCGGAATAATGCCATAAAAACTCCAAACAAAGGGTTTGTTGTGTGCCTCGTAATATAGATATGAGAAAAAGGGGTTTCAAAGTGCGCATTGTGACGAATTATTATTTTTTAAACCTCATGTTATGAACAAATATTTGCCACAGCCTCGAATGCAATTCGAACTGCATAAAAAGTTTCAAAGTTTAATTCACAAGTCAAAAAATATTTTAAAACAAAGATGTTTGTTTCCCAAGGTCAGGGTCTAATTAATTTGCATTTTATTACATCATTTTGATAAGAAGTAGCAAAAATAAAGGTGATAAATAAGGATAAACACAGAGCTATTGATTGTTATAATTTTTCAGTCATTTAAATTTGAGTTGTGAATAAAAAAAATGTAATCAACGCGGGTCATCGATCTATTAAACTTAACGAGCGGAACTTGAAGCGGAGACATGTTAGCTTCGTTTGTTAAATGATCTTTTAGGGGAAGGAGCGCATTTTAGATCAGTTTCATGAAATTCCACGAAACGATGTAGCCGGTGATTAAGTTGAAGGTTCCCGCTCCGCGCGGCTACACCTATCAACCTCGGTTTCCGCGTACTGATCTTTATGTGAAGCATAATTCAGTCGATTAATTTCTTGCCATGAAAGTCTGAGGAAGCCATGGAGGCAATCGTGAGTAAGGCCGTTCGCGTGGGCTAGGCCATTGCCGAGGAGTGGGCTTGATAGAATCATCACTATCATCTTCCAGCTAAACTGTGAATTATCTTCGGTTATTATCTCCAATTTAAAAACCATCTCGGCAATTTCGAAGCTGGCTAGGAATGAATATTCAGCGTCATTACTTTATGTGTTCCAGAATTCGTTCCACTTTCGCTTGCGATTGAATGAAATGAAAAATTCTTAACCGAAATTCCTGCAAGAACTTTTCCTTCGTGTTGTTTGATGGAAAAATGGTGAAAGACGACACAACGAGACGCGAAATTTCTCGTGCTCGCATAAGTTTTCATCCGACACGTTTATGTGAACGGTACGTAAATATATGAACGCTGGGAATGTGTCACGGAACATTGCGGCGCGCTAGATATTGGACAGAGTTGCCAAGAATTGCGTAATCCCCGGCTGCCGTCGTAACGACGTCAGCGGCTTAATTCTTAACGACGGCTATCGCAAGACGCCGAACAGCTTGGGATTTGGAGCTTCAAGATCGTACTTTGGACACGTCTCAATTACATGTACAAGCTCGCCCCGATCCAGCCGATATTTCATTCGAGTACAATGTCACAATCAAAGCGCGACTCGCAGCGGAAAATTTCTCTGGCAAAATGTTCGAAATTGATTTGATCCCCGGCGCGATTATTTTTCTCTCAGTCGTCCACGTCGGACGCCAAACATCATGACTTTTTCTCCAATTTATCGCGACGCGGTCGTAGAAAAAGTTATTTATTTCCCCGATACTTCGAATCAAGTATATATTTCCAGCGTTCGCAACGCGGCGCAATTGAACATTCGAAAATGAATCGCGCGTGGGAAAAAATGTGTTTGCAGGGGCACTTTTTATTTAATACTTCCGGAGTTGTTGGTGCACCTTTGACAAGCAAAAAAGCCAGCGGAGAAATCCTCGTATTTCGTTATGCGCGACCCAAATAATCCACGCTCCCGTGAGTTATTGCCGCGGCTCAACCGGGACTCGGGATTCGAAACAATTCGAATGATGGGCTTGCTTCCATCGTGTAATCAATAAAAAGTGTTAATTGACGTGGCGCTGCGCGTTAGAAATGAATTTGACGAATCGTGAAACGGATTAACGCCGACTGTAATTCATCATCGATAGTGCCCGACGCCTCGTATTATTAAAAATTGAATCGCAGATAATCGACGAGCCGTCTCATCCCTCTGCCTTTGCCACCTGCTTTGTTCCCTGTTAAATTAGACGAAGCTTTCAAAGTGACTAACGCGCTTGTCAAAAATTATTAAGCATTCCGCAGATTTCATTAAAAATCCCATTTTTCCGATTTCCCTTGCGAAAAATCAAGCTCAGCGAAATAGATATGTCTCACGGGGACATAAATAAGGAAGATCCAATGTTCGCGGAAGACACGTGCATCGAATGATTCTCCCGTCGCTCGAGGCGGACCATTAAATAGACATTTGTTTAACATAAGGAACCAATAAAGTCGCCCGAAATATAGTGTCGTTCGCATGCATATATTTATATATAACACGTTCGTGGACGTATATTGGACGTTCGGAAAAGACACGAATTCAACGAAATTGACTCGGCAAACTATTTCAACGATTTGTTTCGTTTCTGAAAAAATCGCTCACCAATCATTCGTTAATGAAAGCGCTTGTTTTGTTCCATTTGTTATAAATTCGTTGACAAAATGTCAGAGATTACACAAACATAAAGTAATGAAATGTGTCTTTTTTAATCTTGATAAGGGGCCAAATCCAGTGGACGTAACGTCGGTAATAAAAATATGCGAATCGTATAAGTCGACTTATTCGCACTTTGTGCATCATGAAATTTCAACTATGCCGAAAATATTCCATACCGCATTGTACGAAGCACGGTTTCCGCGCGAAAGGCTTCGCGTGCGCAAAACACTCGACCCTGTTACAAAGCGGAATATTTCTGATGATCCTCTTGTTGCGATGTGGCGAGAAGATATGGAAATTTTGTGTAGCAGCGCCGAGAAGACGAGTAATTTTTATGATTTCGCCCGACGTTCTTATTTTCCTCGTTTGGACTGCGCCGGAGTTTCGGCCACCCTCGCACTTATTCCACGCGCCTCTGATTGTGCTTCTTTGAAATGCGCGAGCTTCTTCCCCCTCTGCACTCGCCATTTTGTCTCTTTGTATTGTTTAGCTTCCCACTCGCGAATACACATTCCAAGGCATTCCATGCACTCCTCTCGCAATTAGACTTTTCTACTTTTCTCGCAATTTTTCACTCCTATTCTGTTTACGTTCCGCTGTGCCATATTTTATTTAACTCTCGCGTGCATTTTTCACGGCATTTCTTCCCCGTACTACTTTCTCCCAAGTTGTATTTATTTGCCATTGTAAAAAGCATGGCAAAGCTCTTGTAGAAAGTCGAGAAAAAAAATGCGGGAGGGTTAAACGACGTAGCGCGTTTACCAAAAGGAGATTCATCACGCAAACATTTCGGAGCGACGAGGCCGTTCGCACTCTCCACTTCGACCGGAAATCGTAACAACGCCTCTAGCTTCTTCCACTCGGGGAAGCTCTTCCTTCCCGGTGCGGAAGAGAAATGGTCCATTCATTTATCAAATTACGGCGCAGGGGCCTTTTTCCTCCCGGAGGGAATATTTTTTCCGTCCTTTACCTTCGGGAGCACTAAATCGTCGGATGCACAAGCGCTCCCGCGCGAAAATGCAGGCCAAGAAGTTTCGCGGCGCACCTAATAAGCCAAACAAAATTAGCCGAGAAAATATCTCGGGTCGAAAAAAAGGAGCCGGGCATTTTTCCAAATTACGCCGTGGAAACTTTCCCCGGGCCATTTCCGTCATCGATCTTGTTTTTGCGAGCCGAGGAACAACGTTCGTGTTCACCTGCGCGATTTACTCGCATCGCCTAACGCTCGCGTATACATTATAATAAAAGTTTACAGGAAAGGATGAAACGTCGGAGCGTTTCGAATTCTCAACCGAGCTCGTAATATTCGCTTAATAAATCTTGAAGCGGCAGACAGTTCGCCTGTAGTTGTAACGTCGGCGATAGCGCCGGGGGGCACATTTCACCCCCATGGCGGCCCTTAGTCATTCTTTACAAGCTACTCCTCGCTACGATCCAGATACTGAAAACGACAAAGTAATAATTTGTTATACCCCACGGCTGATCGGCGAACGTTTTAATAATCCACTTTTTACGGTCAAATTGAATTTCAATTACTAGCAAAGACTCGTTTCCGACATCTCCGCTTTGAAGTTCTTCCAATTCTTAATGACGCGATTTATTAGAAAATTTATTCGCTTTTATTAACCTCGCTGTTTGCGATGAAGGACGAACTGGAAATTGACGAGTTGCTTTCTTCGCTGAAAGGGTGAAATTGATAAAATATTCAGTCGGAAAAATCAAGTCGATGCCGCGGAGAGTCTATGATATTTTTACCTTTTTCGCAGCGAACGGCAACGATCCAATCGCGATCGGCTCATCTCTCATTCCCCTTTTTCGATTCGAGCTTACATTCTCGTTATGTGGGACAACGCGTATGCCAGCTTTTTGCCAGGCGTTCGATACAAATGGGCTTTGTCGGGCGTCACGGTGAAACCCCGTGCGGAATAAGCGTGGGGCTTAAGTGGCGTGCCACCCCCGTGGCGACCATATATCGCCTACGGAAAGAGGCTAAGGGAGCGGGATTCGGATGTAATTTTACGGTCAAACGTAATCGCCCTTTCGACACGGCACTTCGAAATCTACCGTACGCGTACACGTGGCCGTGGTAAAAGCGAAAACTTTTTTTCTAATCCTTGAAATGAAACGGCCGTTCCAATAAGATTGATACCCGCGCGACCTTTTGGGCTTTTCTCGCAAACGCCGTTTTGTTTCGACCAAATGAATGGATTTTCTTTCACGAAGATCGTTTGCGAATGGAAACTCATTTATTACAATCGAGTTTACGAAATTCAGGCTGAAATCGAAGTATTCGAGAACGGCTTTTGTGTAAAGAGTGTTCGGAAAATAGCCATTTGGAAAATCGTTTTATTGGGACATTTTTATCGGTGTATTTCTGGCGAAGATTCGGAATGGACGTAAAACAAATTTTTATTGGAAATGACAGGATTGAGAGTGGTATTGAAAGAGGTGAAGGATCACGAAATGACGAAGGGAAAAGGTCAGGACAGCGCACGAGCTTGTCACGAAAGGTTGGAGTTCAAGATGCTACTCCAAGAAGCGTACTCTCCAACGGTCTCGATGTGTAACAATACCATTATCCATTCGATTAGAAGCATTGTGCTTCAAATGCACGTATGAGGGACCGTATAATACAAATATTCCGTCGTAATTCAGCCGGAAAATAGATTTGTTCCTTCGGCTCAATAAAGAGTTCGCATCAATTCCAAAAAAACACATCGATGTAAAACTAACATTTTTATAAATTTCTCCTTGTAATTATTTTTTCAATTCTCTAAATTTTTATCGCAAACAAATAAAATGCAAAATTTATTTGCACGCGAAATCTTTATTCTTTCGCGAGTTCATTCGAAAAATACAGAATTACCCTCGTAAAAACATCGCATACATTCTCTTGAGTTTTAAATTCGCAAGAAAGAAAAAGAAGAAACGTATATTACTCGGAAGACAAGAGTCTTCGCCGGACGCGACAAATACTCGAGACGGAGTAATAAAGTAAGGAAGGAAAGTGAAAAAGCGTTTTGCAAGACCGTGCGATATTGCGAAAGGCCATAATTTACACGGTTTCGAATTCCTGCGGCGGGCGAAATTATTGCATTGTCTTAGAGGAACGATCGGCCGGTGAGCCGCGCCAAAAGTGCTTTCGACAAACTTTCGAACGAGCCATTCGAGCATTGCTGAAACAATGAGAAGTTAATGGAGACGTTCGTAGCCGGTGCTGCGGGCTCGCGGCGGTGGTACGCTAAGCACTCGCCGCCGAGAAGATCCTCCATACTGAGGGGGAGAGTACTCCGAGGTAAATACTCGAGGTCGAAAGTACTCTACAAATACAGTGGACGTTCCTCTCGGGCGTCGTTTTGCTCCTTCCACTTCGCGGTCATTCCCAGTTCGTGCCGGACAAGTCACGTTCCTCGCCGCGCTCCATAACCCAGTTGTTTGAAACTTCATAAACTTCGAGCTTGCAATGGACATTAAAAGTACGAAGCTTATTGTTAGTCGCTCGCGCTGTTCCGCGGTGATCGAGCCTCGCCGATTGTAGACGAGGTTTATGTCGTACGTAAGCTTGTTAGGAGGAAGCAGCGTGAAATTATTAACGTCGGGGTAAAGAGAAATGGAGAGTCGTTGCACCGGTAAGCAAGAAAATTCGAGTTACGACGAGATCTCGTGACTCGATTACACCTCGCTGGAATTAGAACATTCTGTGCCAGGAGCTCGATTATTGTTAATTTCGTCAGGCAAAAAGGACTTTTCCACGTTTTTTTCTTTGCTTCCATTTCCATGTTCAATGATTTCTGCGCTGAACTGGATATTTTCGATTTTGATTTATTATCGACGTCCTACGTCGGTTCAATCTGCGGGGATTAATTTTATTTACTCGAAAATGTTCCGAGTCAGACGCCATCGCTGCGGAGGAAATTGACTCTGCCTTGGCTAAACATTTTATATTATAGAGTTACTTTGTCAACATCCAAGATATCCTGCGAACGAGAAAGCCTGTCCCAGTGGTTCTCACGTTCAATTTTCCTTTTTCTTCTCCCTCGGCTTCTGCAAACATTAAAATTGTTCGAGTCTCTGATTTTCTTTCCGCAAAAATATTACCCTTCCAATGCAATTTTTTGGTCCCCGGCAATATCTATTCGCTTTCCACTCGGGCATTTGTTTGCGCGAAACTATATCGATCGGAGTAAAGTGTATTTATTTGCCATGAAACGGAAATAAAGCGGAAGTTCGGGGAATTCACTCCGGCGTTTTCGGCGCGAAGTCCTTTGAACCCTGAGCCGGCTCATCCTGTGCATGCAAAAAAGTGCGAGGAAGGAAGTCGGGCCGTGAAAGAGAAAGGACACTGAAAATCCGACGAGTCAGCCCTCCTTGTAACAGTATTCTTTCAGTCCCGAGGACTCTTTCGATTTTCGAGTAAACGGGGGAAGGGGGGGGGGGGTGAGATAATCGCCGCGAACAATAAGTCGCGAGGATGCGGCCATTTTTCTACAAGGGTCGCGACAAAGGGAACCTCTCGAGTGGGCTATCGCGAAGTTTGCTTCTCGGGGATTATTTTGGGCAGCCTCTTTGAATGATAAAACCCGTTCCCAGCGACACTAAACTTTTTTGTCGAGGACGTTTGTCGTGGAAAAAAGGAGAATTCGGAACCATAAAAATTGATTTTTTAATTCACGTAGAACCTAAAATGCGCGAAAAGCAATAAAATGTGCACTAGGTCGTTCAGTTTTTTAATGTTCCGGATTACATCTTCGGGAAAAACGTGCCAAAGTATGCAGTACACTCGCAATAGTTTATTTGTAAAAAATGAACGACGAAAAATAAGTGTCCTCATTTGTCTCCACTTTTGAAACACTTCGCGTGTTTCCTATATAAATGCGTAGGAAACACTTCAAATGTCTTCAAAGTTCTCTTTCGTATTTATACAGGAAACACGTGAAGTGTCGTCGTCAAACGGAGACAAATAAAGACACTTATTTTTCCCGTATCTTTTATCGAATATTTTTAATATGTTTTCTGATAAGCGAAGGTCCTTGGCGTGTTTTTTCCATTTTTAATGGTTTCTCGGAGTTTTATAAAAATTACTAAAACTTCGAAATCTTTTAAAATACACGCCGAGGAATTTCAATCTCCATTGAAAGTCAACATGATTATGTAGATACGAGCTCTCCACTTGCATACAATGAATTCTGTAATTACAACGCCAAATACACAGAGTCGTTATCAGGAACAAATTAGTCACATAATTACGTCGTATACATTAATGTCAAACAAGATAAATAGGCAAGTTTTCGAAACGAGTACGGGAGTGCTATTTACCTTATTGTTTACGCGAAAACGTGCCATTTTATCGCGATGGGCCTTTAAAATTTTTCTAAATTATCGACCTTTTATCTCATCACTTTAAATTGAGATGATTATGAATTTTTACAAGCAACCCTCACTCCAAAAAGCGTACATTTTGGTCGGCGAAGGAAAGCTGAAAAATGACACAGAGCAGCAGTCGAGGAATCAGTCATTAGAATTCAAGTCAAGCTTGGAAAACATGGAAAGTTCGATCCCAGATGAACGCAGTCGCATACACGCTTGCGTAACAAAGCATCGTTTTCCAGGCTACGTAAATCACGTTCCGCCTTGGCGATCGTATATTGCTTATAAACCTACGTACGGTTTAACATCCCCGAACCCTCCCGCGAATATTTATGCTTCGTGTTATTAAGAGTCGGAATACGCTTTCCGAGAAACTCCGACCTCGTTTCCTGAAAGACACTCGGGTGCGCGCGTGCACGAGCGGTACCTGCCGAACCGTAATGTCGTATCCATTCCAAGTTTTTTTTGCTTCGCGAGCGCAGAAAGCCACGATAATGTTGCCACTGTAGACGTCTTAGTCGCGACACCGCGGATCGTTACAGCGCGTTACGAATATTCTTCTTGCGCTGTGACTAAAGAGCATTTGCATACGCGATGCTCTACGAGTACGAATTGCCTTCATAAAGCCAAATGTCTTCTCGAGTCGCGAGATTATTTTCTTCCCCGCTCGAGAAAAAGGTTGCCGAGAGAAGGAGAAAAATCGGCTTTTTGTATTTCGCGCGTTACGAAACGCCGGGATTTATTTCCCGGGATATTTTTTTACGATTTCCGAGTTATCGCCGGGCGAACAAAGGATCGTTTGACGTCGCGTTCTTGTTTTTTTTTCACGCTGCTGAGAAGATTTTTGTTCAAGTTTACGTCACCGCGGCTAAGAACAGTGGAGAACTTGGTCTAAGAACAGAAGTCATTGTTCCAGTCGTCGATTAGACACGGACACTTTACATTGTCGAAGGTCATTTAGCAACTCTTCGCATCGTAATTAGCAGCGGAAAACCTCGCATTCGATTCAACCCACTTTGCGCGCCGTGAAATGAGAAATAAGCGTAAAAAAAACGAGCGCCGCGTCCCAGTTTTCCCGCGCTACGTGACACCTTTTAAAATATCTTTTACGTAAGTATCGGTGCGAAGCTTAATTCAGCGAGCTCACAGCTCAAAGTCATCAGGAACTTTGGCCTTTCTAATTTAAAATTCGCTCCCACGATTTAAGTTAATTTTCAAGAAGAAACTCGCTCGAAGCAATTTGTTTAAACAGCAAATTTCCATCGCGCTGGGATTTACGATTTCCCGAAACCTCGGGGTCTTTCAACCCGAGTAAATTTCGCGGCTTTCGCGATGTTAAATATTCAGCGTAATCCGATACCGGTATCAACGAATTCCAACGCGAGGCACGGGCGCTGTATCGAATTTCCTGCAGGTGCGAGTGCTGCTTTTCTTCCTCCGTCTAACCGTATCGATCTATGCGATGCCAAGAGATAGGAAAATGGGGTAGTCGAGGGTAAAGCGAACACGTCTTTGCTGCCGTCTATGTTATGAGTCCGATTAAGACTCGTCCACACCCGTGCACATCAGTGAGCGGCCCCGAGTAAAAGCACATTTCTGCCGGCAGACGGAAGCGAACCCAACATCCGGTTGTAATGTATTTCCGTCAGAGTCGCTCGGTGACTCGTTACGGCTATCAAATCGCATGAGCTTGTGGTTTTCGACACACGGCTCATCCTCTTTCGATGCCTTTAATTCGGAATCTACTTTTTCACGGGAAATGACGATTCCAAGGCTGTCTCGTTCGTAAATGCCATCGCCGCAATTGACGAGTTCGCTATTGCAATTTTCACGAGAGCTTGAAAAGAAAAATGAATGATTAGATCGCGGCGTAACGTCGATATTTCGAGGTAAAAAGCGGCGACTTAATCGCCCTCGGGTCGTCAGAAGCAGCGGATCATTCCGTCTCCGCGTTTCTCTCTTTTCTTTTGTCAAATCGCGCCCTCATCCTGACCACGAAACAAGTCCCTACAGTGCCATTACGACGTCCGTTTTCGTCCTCGTTGTCGTCTCAGACGATGGAGCTGTCCTCGGAGACGCTCGTATCGTTTCTTCGCTCTACTTTCTCTGTAAACGGAAATGGCTTTTTGCCACGGTTCCTCAAGTTCGTGTCTTACTCCTCGTAATGACAAAGTCACAAAATGTAACCGTTAATGACGCTTTTTCTTCCCACACCGATAAGCCTGATAATGATAAGAAACGCAACTCGGCTTTTGACATTTTTCAACGTGAAATCACATCTCGGAGAGACGTTTGTTGATTCTTAAGGTGAATACATTTCAACCATTTTATTATCTCAAACTTTATTGATTTTACAAGTAACGTACGTACGTTTTTGGGAATTGGTGATACTTTTTTGATTGTCTTGTAACGATTTGCACGAAAAGTGTAATCGAATTAGCGAAGCGATCAGAATTACGCATATTTATGGACACGATGCATTATTTATGACGATTATAGAGCGTTGAGCATTTTCACACATTGTTACACTTACGTTACACAACGAGTCTTAACAATTTATACGTTCTCACGTCCTCGCGTTTCTAATTGTCCATTAGAAATCGAGAAGGCTATGTTACATGCCATTGTCAATCGACGTATTCCATTATTTCTTCCATCACGGATTACCTCATCGCTTCCTCGCGCCGTAATTATCGATTTGCATCATTTAAAACAATCTGGCCGTTACTCGCCAAGGCCTTGTCCGTTTATATACCCGAGACAATTTCGTACCAATTATCGAGCTTGAGATCTGCGCTGCTTGTGACATTAAACGTCTCTCGCAAACGGAAATATATCGACTGCTTAACGATTAACCGCGTAATATAATGGTAAAGGAGAGTGCGCTTGAGACACTTGGTTTTTTCCGCTTGTAAACGCCATTACTTTGAAATAAAAATCGATTGAGTCATTCAGTCATTTAGCTGCAAAGAGTTCATAAACATTTTTAACTACAAGAATATGAAATGAAGCTTGAAAGTAGTACGAGATGGAAAAACGTGAGAAAAAAAGTTGATTCCGGTTGAAAATTTAAGTGCGAATCCCGTGAGAATTTTCTACTAAAAAATTATGTAACTGCGGAAGATTACGCTTTTGAATCCCACCGAAAACTGTTCACGATTTCCGTCGAGTTTTCATGACTCTTCAAGGCATCTTTATCGTGCCGTTCGAGTCTTTGATTTACGATGGCGAATTTCCCGCAGTGCCTCGACTTCTGAATGGTCTCAAGAGAGAGAAAGAAAAAGAGGGAAAAAAGAGCATCAAAAATTTCGTACGAAATGCTCGAACAGTTCCGAGGCGGTCCGGCTTCGCGACGTTCTGGACTGCTGAGAGGATTTCATCGTGCAGCAGCCCTGCTCGTGGGAATCGTGGCTTTTTATCAAGTACGGTTTCAGGGACCGTGCTTTCAGCGTCTTTGCAGTCGATGCGGATTCAATGGATACATGGAAAACAAAGAGAAGATGAGCACTCTCGGTAGCCTGTCGCTCTTGCCTCGTTCCTCGTCTCCTTCGATTCCGCTGTTCCCTGCTTTTCAACTACGCTTCCGTTTTCATAAACGTCGCTGCATCTACTTATTGTTTTTCTCATAACGACAAAAAAATCTTTCATCCGATTACAAACGACTCGGCTACCAAGTTACGAGCTTCAAACATCATTCCGCAAGAGTTTGCTTGTCCCCGAACATGTTTTTTCTCTCATCTTCATCGCGCAACGCAATATTTGCCCGTACATTCTGGGCGCGATATAACGTGCATTTGTAAAATGTAGAAACGCGCGAAGGAGAAAAAGGTTAACGTATTTAGCGACTTGCAAAATTTTTCGTGCCAATCGTAGAGTAAACAGTGAAAGATACATGAAACGAGGCAGGGACGTAAAGATCTAATCTCAAATTTAAACCGGCATGAATTAACTACTTTCAATTACGGCTGCGGTTTACATTCCGAACCGCAGTTGCCGCTTCCAAATTTCTCTTTCAGAGAATTTTCATTCGCCTGGGAAATAATTTTCCGCAGGCACCACGTCATGAATCGCGCTAATTAAAAGAAAGTCTCGGTTGTTCTAGCTCGTATTCCACGTCTACGGGCGTAATGAAGAAATATTATCCGCGTTTAACGATATTTGGGAGAAAAAAGAAGAGCGCTGGTTATGACTTATGACGATGTGAAACGCGTATTGCGATGGACTGCTCGGGCTAAAAGACTATAAGCGCCTCCGGATGTGCACATAAAGGTGTGAACGGGAAACAGGTGTATTGTATAGACACCGCCAAGCCCATTGTTTCGTCACAGTCGCCACATAAAGCCCACTAAACGTAATCTAGCGCCGGGATAGTTTTATCGCTGCCATGCGCAGCTCAAATATCAGCGAGTTTACGAGACTACTAAATTCGTACCTACGGATTAAGCGTCGCTCCCGAGATTTCGAAATACTAAAGGAAATCAATAAAGGGCTTTCATAGAGCCGTACAAAGAACTTTGACCGTTTACTGCGTACGAATGGAACGAGTTATTGCTCCCTTTCTTTCTACGAATGCACTTCTGAAAGTGCTTTCAATTATTGAAAGCAAATAAAAAAGCACAAAGTTTATATCTTCGCATTCCGGTTCAGGTAAACGAGCGTTGTGTTTCTCGCGCGAATTCTATTTCAAGCAAACACATTTTTTTCGGGAAGTCGCACTTTTTGTTTCGTGTCATTAGAGACGAGAACGAATTGCTCCGCTTCTTCTTTTTCGACCCGTTGATCAATGAGGGGACCAAACTGTTCCGACTTATT
>JABFQM010002985.1:0-13115 GCA_022816865.1 Zelostemma sp. ZL-2020
ATTTTACAGTTTATTAAAATAATTGCGCTATTGTATTTTGGGTTAACTTTTATGTAAAAAATTTTGAAATCAATATATTGAATACTTTTTCGGATAACTCGTCTACTTTCTTGTGAAACAGACTGTAAATGTAAAACGAGAAATTTTGCATGTGGCGATTATGTCAAAGTGGCGGTAGGCAAAGCGACGATATTCGAATATAACGGGGTATAATCGAGTATAACCGTTTCAAGTATACTATTCGAAAAAATAATATGATAAAAGTGTTTCGCTGTACAAGTCCCTCCCCTACCTAATGTCGTGCATATGGAATGCATAGTGACATCGCACAGTATCACTCTTCCAAGCGTTACGTCACATACTTTTCGGCTCGTTTACTATAGTGTGCAGTGTCACTATGCACTTCATATGCACGACCTGGAGTCTACTTTTATCTCTCGAAAAAGCACTATTTTAGCTCCACTTTTCACGCGAAAAAAGTACATTTCATCGCGTGTTTTACAAAAAAATATTTATATGAAAAACATCACCTTGACAAAATTGTCCATGCCAATGTATGTACCTCCGAAATTTCGATATCCGATCGGCAGAGTCAACCCAACTTGCATGACGTTCATTGTTTTTTGGGATTTTGAGGTCCACTTATACCATTCCATTTCGTAACTATAAAATGAAGTTGTATATACATCTATTACAGATTCTTATATTTGGAACTATTGATTACTACTCAAGTACAATGCATGCTCAAAGTATGTCAAAATTTTTTGTGAAATAATAATATCGTTTTGTACAGTCTGTTCAGTGAGAGCGTGAGCGACCTTATTCGAAGTCAGTAAAAGATACGGCCGATATCTTTTCGCGATTATTAAGAAAGACTATTTGTCCTTGATGCACTGTCAGAAAAATATCAGATGACATCGACCTTTCTTTTGAAAAACGCCTAGAGCATCATGAGTTTCGAATACGCATCGCGCTACGAGACCATGTTTCTTCGTACTCACCCAACAGGTCAAAAAATGTCTCATGCAGCAGCTGCTAAGTACGAGGGGGGGTACCCAAAAGAAACCGAACTCATTTTTTTTTTAATATGTATTTAATTTTTCGTCAAGGTACCTTCAATCCCCTTCAAAGTACTCTCAATTGGAGCTTATACATTTGTCCAATCTTTTGTTCCAATGATGGAAACATTTTTTGAATTCGTCTTCTGTGATGCCTGACAGTGTCTCCGTCGTTTTTTTACCTCATTTACGTCGGAAAAACGCTTTCCTTTCATGTCCCTTTTCATTCGAGGAAATGAAAAGAAGTCACAGGGGGCAAGGTCGGATGAATAGGGGGGGTGGGACACGGGGGTCATGTCGTTTTTGGTTAAAAATCGGCGCACAGAGAGGGCTGTGTGGGCGGGGGCATTGTCGTGGTGGAAAAACCAGTCGCCCGACTGCCAAAAATCAGGTCTTTTCCGCCGCACACTGTTGCGCAATCTTTTCAAAACTTCCAGGTAGAAGGTCTGGTTAACTGTCTGACCCTGTGGAACAAACTCTGAATGGACGACTCCTCTCACATCGAAGAAACAGATAAGCATGGTCTTGATGTTAGATTTCACTTGTCTTGCTTTTTTTGGACGAGGAGAGATCGGAGTCTTCCATTGGCTCGATAGCTGCTTTGTTTTAGGGTCGTAGGGGAGCGGCGGGTATGGTGGGCCACCGAGGGAAAATATTCATTGAAACAAACCATACTGAAATTTCCATTAATACTGTAGAAAAAATGAACATTCAAACATTCATATACATAGAAAAAAATTTACGGGAACTTTGTTTGAGATAAAGTTGACAAATGTAAGTGTTATAAAAAAAAAGTGAATGGCTCACGTTACCCGCAACGTCGGCTAACGTGGACCACTTTTTCCTTCATAAGAAATACATGGGCGAATTCCTAAACTTGATTTAAACCTGTTTTAAAACACAAACCAAGAATCTTGTTAGAGAAAATGAAAATGATTATTCCATGTTTCAAACGTACTTAATATTTTTTATACGTAATACTTTATTTTAATGAACAATACAATTAAGCCATCTCAAATATATTTGTATTAATGTAAATGCATTAAAAAAAAGAGCAATGTATATTTTATCCAATGAATAATCGATTGACACGAATTTTTCGATGGATAAAAACAATAGGAAAAAATTCAACATTACGGAAAATATTTTTTGAGGTTATGCTATGTAAATTGCTAAAATTTCACGCAACGAATATAAAACAAACAAACTTCAATAACGATAACTACTACGGCAAATGCTTTAAGATTCCAAAAAATACTTCACTTGACAGAACTTACCACTACAGCAATTGTCACTTGAATTATCATACACGATTTTTCGCGCGCCTAGGTCGATACATTGATTTTTGCATTGATGCGTGGCTCACGTTACCCGCCACTGTGAGTTTATAAGTGGCCCACGATACCCGCCCGTACCATACAAATTCTATATTTTCATGATATAAAAAATTTAACATTTTTTCGGAAATAAAAATTTTTTTACTAAGAAAAAAGTATTAACTGATAGAGGAAATTATAAAACATCAGCATATTCTCCGAATTCATGTGTTCAAAAAATAATATGAGCCCTGAAAATTTGAAATCTAGAACAGAGAAAATGACGCATATGCGATAAAATCATCATTTTTGGAAACTTTCAGATGATTTTCCGCACATAAATCCAGTTTCAACGTTAACATCGCATTTCTATAAGTACTTTTGTTATGTGTCATTGCAGTCTTTAAAAAAATGAGTGGCTCACATTACCCGCCCTGCCCAGGTTACCCGCCGCTCCCCTAACCATAGCACCATGATTCGTCACCCGTAATGACTTTGGGAAAAAAGTTTGGACCATTCCGGAACTCTTCCGTGAGAGCGCAGCATGTTTCCAAGCGGCCTTGTGTTTGCTGTGAAGTCAGCAGTCGAGGCACGAATTTGGCAGCCACCCTTTTCATTCCCAAATCTTTCCTTAAAATCCGCTGAACTGAGCTCCACGTCACTCCAGACAGCTCCACGACTTCTTTGATGGTCCGTCGTCGATCTTTCATGATGATTGTGCGAATTTTTGTGATGTTTTCGTCGGTTCGGGCAGTCGAAGGCCGCCCAGAGCGAGTTGGTCATCAATTGACATTTCACCTTTTTCGAAACGAGAAAACCACTTAAACACTTGGGTTTTACCCATACTATCATTCTTATAGGCCTTTTCCAACATTTCGAGAGTTTCTGTGCCAGTTTTTCGAGCAAGAAGCAAAACTTTACTGCCGCGCGCTGTTCACGAAAATCAGCCATCGCAAAAACGACGAGCACACCAAACAGCACTCACTGAAAAATTCACGCGAGCTGAACGAAACCTTCTTTATCGACGGTGAAGATGTAGATGAACTCAGGAAGAGTACATCTACACGCTCCTACGGGCAAAAACCAGTACTACAAAATTCCGTCCCCTACAACACTAGTTCGGTTTTTTTGGTACCCCCTCGTATATAAACAAGTCAAAAGCATTCGTAAGCAAGTGGGTGAAGCGTTTTGCAAAACAACAAATGTTTATGATTCGCCGGAACGTCGCTCAAAACGTCAAGTGTCCCAGAAGGCTGAAAACATAATTGATTTTATGTTTTTGAAAAATTCTTCTCAAACTTTGTGCCAAGGACAAGCTAAATTCAAGAAAAAGATTCAGATGTGTGGAACAGCGAACTGTTACACACTCAGTAAAAGTGCATTTTTGGGACTGCTTCTCGAAAATGGGTTGAAGGTTTTAAACCTTTTTTAAATTATTTTTTGATCTTCTGTACTTCAGATTCCTAAAGAGTGCCCAAATAAGGCTGAAAACCTGACATTGAATTGGAGATTTCTCCTTAAAACACAACAAGACGAGATGGCACACTCACTTATTCAATTTTTTTCCGAGAAGTTCCGGACAACGGCTGGGATTAAACTCCGGTCACACCGACAATGAATCTAATGGACAGGTCGCTAAGCTATTCGATCTTCCGCGATTGACGACTTACGTAGCAACTACACGTACAAAAACAATTTTACAAAAATCATCCTGGAATCGGCGTAACTCGGCTCATTCGAATTCGCAGACCCTCTTAGCAGGGAGTCATCGACCTATTATCGGCCTAAAATCATCTAATAAAAAAGCAAGAACACTTTTTCACCATTGAATTGGCGTAACTCGACATGAGAACAATTTTCTCGGCGGTTAACCGGTCGTGTTTCGGCATCCATAACTAACATAGACGTGAAATGAGCGTATCATTGGCCTCTTGGCTCCGTGGAGACGTCTTTTTGGCCTTGACATTTTCACCTGTTCAGCTTACTGAAATCTTTGCATTTTCCTTTCGATCAAGGACATTGCATTTATGTACAATATATATTCAACCTAATTTTTTTACAAGTTAATCCGCTTACGCTTTTACTTGACAGACTGTAGATGGTGATTCAAAAAGAATTCCTCGACATTTATCTGATCTGAACGAAACTCCCAGAACCTCTAAAACTCTCCAAGGATAGGGTAATTCTGGGACATATGGCCCACCTTTTTCCGAATTAGAACTGTAGCTTTCCGATTACGTTGAAAATAAAAATAAAAATTTCAATATATAACTTGAAGCCTTAAGCATAAACCTGCATAATTGCTTCGACCTAAATATGCAATAACCAATAAATAGAACATTTTTTCGAAAAAGTGTCAAATTGACCTCTTGCGAGATTATCCGGGACATATGGCCCATGTCGTAGAAAAGTAGAGAAATAATATTCAGAGTCTTTCTCTTTCAGGAAGAGACTTTAAAAAGACTTCAGCCTCTCTCAAAGACATTTTTCTTTCTTCACTGTGGATGACCGCTTCTTTAAGTTTCTCTGGGGCCCATTTTTTTCGGGAATTCAGGCCTACCTTACGTTTATAAACAGTCGGCATGGTTTTCTACACAATCGGACTATTTATGTATAAATAATTATAAAATATTAATTCAGATGATTAATTGATTATTTAAATGGTATTTTAATAATTTTATTTATTTTCATTCAATTTTTATTTCTTATTAATATTTCAAATCAATATGTAATGGAATTCAATATTCAATCCGATTTAATATTATTTCAAATGAATTGATATCGAATAATATTGATAAATAATTATTTTTCAATGAATATTCAATATTCTTGGTTCAATTTCATTAAACACAAATTTTCAATATTGGTTATATTACTATTTTTTTGTTAATGTACAATTATCTTGTTTTTAACTTTAACTATCATTAAATTCACTATTGATGAATGAATTAATGGTCATGCGCTGTGAGTGAGTGAGCCATTGCTGTGGGCCATATGCCCCGGACAACGAGTGGGCCAGATGTCCCGTTTGTATAAGTTTCGCGCGAAGTTTTGTAGTTTTGCGAGGTTCACTTTCAAATTCACGCAAAACGTCAGGATATCTTCCAGAACGTTCCTGCTTTGTAACGATATATAATCTTCGAAGAAATGAAGGGAATTTCAGATGTAAAATCAACTTTAGAAAATAGCTCTAAAAACTTTTCGGGTTACGAAAGGCTACAACTCACCAATTAACGCATGTGATTTAAAAAATACGTTCGAAGAACAACTTTGTGTACTAACCTCGATATTCATGCGTCACAATAATGTTATAAATAGAGTGGCGCTGCAATCGCGTGCATTACGTTGAAAATAAGGGGAGTGGGCCATATGACCCGCTGGGCCATATGTCCTGGAATTACCCTATTGGATACTTGGGCAACGCAAGACATCTATTTTCCTTGATAAATCTTCGAATCTTCTAAGTTCAACAACGTCAGAGGGTCGATACTAAATGCTTACCATTTTTCTTCTAGGCTTTCATATTTGTTTGTCAAAAATTGACCGACATAATTGTATGAAAACATTGTGAAGATTGTTCCAGTAAGGAAGCCAATGTACTTTACCAATTCCATTAATTCATTCATGTATATGAGCAACTGAAAATTTTTTTTGGAAAATGAACGCAACTAGTGAGGTATTCTGCTCCGTAGAGTATCAAAATTAATCTTACTATGTAAATTGTCGTTGCTGTGGTAGTGATGTTTACGATCGAGCCGAGTAGAATTAGTAATTCCAACATGTTTTGAAACGTGCCAAAAAATCTGTGTTCATAAAATTAAACTTGTACAATAATTTATTGTCTTCTGCTTCGAACAGAGATGTATGTTTTGTAGAATTTATTGCCACATTATATACTGACTTTATGATGTCCAGGTGACGTTCAATGCAGAAACGAAGATCGCTATGTATTTCGTTATGATCGTTCTTGTTGTCCATCGCGCCGAATGTATATCTATGACAGAAGATTATACAACTATGTATGGATACATAAAACACATTATAAAGTCGTAATTCATTGTTTTGTCACATATGTCACCAATGCTCATATCCAATCAACATTGTACCTTAGAAATGATATCTTACAGTTCGCAATAAGATACATTTCAATTACTAAGGCCAATGTCGATATCAGTGATCAATCTACTTCTAGAACGGCGATGCCTAGCGTGAATTTTTCCACTCCCCGTAAATGGCATCGAGCATTTTAATCTCATAGCAAGTCCAATATAAGTAAATGATGATTCGATTTTTTCAAGTTATAGACGACAAACCTAGTGGTATTCGATAGATACTCTTAGCATAAATTAATAAGATGTCATTGTGTAAATTTTCTCGCAATGCCTGCCAAAATAGGCATGAACGTTTCCCTTATTCCAAGTGTTATTGCTAAGTATGAAATAATAAAGCCATAATAAATGACGGTTGGTTTAGATTATATCAGTGTTAGCATACCAATGAAAAATGAGTTAATCGAGATATAGTGTGCACATAATAACGCATCAAAGAGAGCCACTGTGGCTCGGCGGCAGAGCGTGTTTCGGACGTGTTTGTCACAACTAACATACGAACAACTATTGACTAAACAATAGAATTAAAGAAAATCAAGCCACTCACTGACAAACTACCCGAACAAATACTTCAACTCATAAAAGACAAAAATAAAAACAAACAAATCTGGCAAAGAACGCGAAGAGAAGAAGCCAAAACTAAATCAAAAGCCCAGATCAAAGAAATAAGAAAACTTATTGATGAATACAGAAACCAAGTGTGGAAAAATAAACTTACTGAACTAGACATTAGGGATAACTCACTCTGGAAAATGACATAAATTTTCATAAACAACTTTAAGCCAGTCGCAACTTCAGAAGACAAACTAATTGGATGAACTGGATATGACAGACAAAGCCAAAGCGAACATGCTTGCCTCGAAATTTGAAGAAATTCATATTCTAGATCTTAGCAACCTAACAGCTGAACAAGAACTCATTAAAAAAAAGCTAATGACCTGAACACTGAACCCGAAGAACAAACAGACTGGTTCAAATTCGCCACTATTCCCAATGAACTTGAGAAGATCATAAGACATCTTCCTTCCCATAAAGCACCTGGAAGAGACCGCATTCAGAACATTGTTCTTAAAAATCTAAGTAAAAAAGCAATTGTGCTAATCATGTACATAGTGAATGCAGTAATAAAATTCTCTCACTTCCCCATTCATTGGAAACTGGCAATTGTAACACCAATCCTAAAACCGGGTAAAATTGAAAAATATCCAACTAGTTACAGGCCAATAAGCTTTCTCCCAGCATTGAGTAAAGTCACGGAAAAAATAATAATCTTGAATAGAATTTAAGACTTTGAACACAAAAATAAAACCATAATATACCACTTATTTGGCTTTCGGACTAAACAAAATACAGTGCAGCAGATCGGCAGAATTGTTAATGATATAAGCATTAATTACAATAAGAAAAATGTCACAGCTATGCTCTTACTTGACATAGGAAAGGCTTTTGATAGAGTATGGATCAAAGGGCCCATACACAAAATGCAGAGACGAAATTGCCCTAAAACTTCAATCAGGCTAATCTATTCTTATCTGCAAAACAGAAAATTACAAGTCTTACTAAACAACACAAAATCAACAAAAAGGGAAATAAAAGCGGGGGTACCGCAGGGCTCAGTCCTCGGTCCAGTACTATTCAACATGTTCCTAAACGATATCCCATAATACATCAAAACAAATCTGGTCATGTTTGCAGACTACTTATACCGCCATTTACGCACACTAATTTAGCGCAATAGTCGTGGCCAAACAAATACACTGGAGCCTCGATATAGTGCCGGCGAGTTTAGATCGAAATAGTGCCGGTTCCCAGCTGCGAAGCTCGGAAAAAGGTTTGAAAACCAGTATGAGATTTTGACCGTTTAGTACCGTATCTGTGGCACCATTCGCCTCCGCGTAACTAACATAGACTAGTCAATAGAAAATAGTGCCGTGCATGGGGCCCTGCGCCTCTTTAGATACATCGGTGCTGCCTCGAAAACGTGCACCCTGGAGTGTAAGCCGTGTTCGAAATAGTGCCGGCCGCCAAAAATGCCGGCACTATATCGAGGCTCCAGTGTATTCGTAAAGAGTGTTATGGTGTAAACTAATGGCTGTTGTTGGTTTCCGAATGTTTTTGCTTCTTCAAACGAATTAATCAACAATCTTATTGTTTGAAAAAAAGTTATCACATTCACGAAGAAAAATGATTTTGCAATTTCAGCGCCAACGAATTTTAATTTAGTGAACATTAAATTGTTTACAAAATTTGCCACATTTTTCGATTGTTGACAAGAATTTATTCTTGCAGAGTGGTTGACACAAATGGCTTTCTTCAGTTTTTGAATGTTCCTATATGTTTTAACAAATTTATTGTTCAAACAATCTTATTGTTCGTTAAATATTATCACATCCACGATAATAAAAGATTCGAAAATTTCAGCGTCCCCAATTTTTAATTGTTTAAACATGTTGTTCGAACATGAATGTTTTTCTACAGTACTGAAATAATACGATTTTGATCGAAACCTTTCTAAGTCCGCAAGTGTTTGGGGCGAGACATATGTACCCAGTATTTAAGTATCTCCCTAGCACAGGGATCATGGTCCAGTAGGTAGTGCGCGCGACTAGTGATTCAAATCCGAGACGCGAGACTGTGGTCTGGGGTTCAAATCTTCATTGCGTAAGAACAAAAATGGGTCATAATAAAAAAATAATTAAAAATGTCGTCATTGAGATCTGAAGCTAGAAGTCGGGTTTGAATCTTCGTTGCAAAAACAAAATGTCAACAAAATGGATAAGTGAAAAAAATTCATGATCTCAATTGTACCGATAATTTTGTTATTACTGGTGATCACTACAATTCACATAAGTAATTCGATTTCAAGTACACTATTGGTCACAGTTAAGGGTTAACCCTCAACTATTGAGGTTTTTTTGAAACAAGATTAAGAGACTTTATCGGGAGACTTCGAGAAACTTGATCCGAGTCTTCAAAGTTCGATAACATAAAAAGATATAATCTTAAAAAAATCACAAAAAAAAAATTTGTCTGTTTTACGTTATTAGTTCGCCTTCTAGAGTGACTACAAGCTTCATCAATTTCTTAGCGCAGAAAAAATTCTCAACTTACGGTATTCGAACCCGGGACCCTACGCTCTCTAGCTAAGAACGCACGCCATTAATCTATGGGACTCGCTGCTCATGCCAAGCCACCTGGTCTACCACATGCTGACCATGAATACCCAGTGAATATCTCATCTCGTCACGTTTTATTTTTGGAATAAAAATATTTTTATACACGGACGAACTCTCACAGTTGTGAAATAGTTATTTGTTTGACAAGTAGGGAAAGGAGGCAATTTTCGAAGAGTGTGGAGTTGGCATACACGAGCCGAAGGCGAGTGTGATTCAGTGATGAGAGTGTAAGATGTGATGATGATGAGATGATGATTCATGAAAGCGTGAGATTCGACGTCTACGAAGAAGCTGCGGATCATAATCTAAAAATTGGTGCAATGTGTTTTTGAGAACGCATTAACTTTCCCCACACTACATTTAACTTTCGGCACTTCAGCTGATTAATTTTCGCCACGAGTGGCGAAAGTAATAGTAGTTTGGGAATCGGCCACTTTCGCGCTTCTCTGTAGACGTCGGAAATCGAACTTTCGATAGACGTGTTATGGAAACTTTTTTACGCAGTGCTGATGACTGTGAGATAAGAAAAATCAGACCTCACAGTGGTAGTCACTGCGCGTGCAGTGACTAATACTGTTCGGCACAGTAGCCAGAACTGTTTTACACAGTAATCGGAAAACAGTGGTAAGCACTGTTTTTCACAGTAGTGGTCACTGCGCCAACAGCTCTCTCTGCTGTTTCGTCGCAGTGACCAATACTGTTCTATGCGCAGCAGTCGATCAGCTGACGCATCAAATCGTGTTTTCGTGCATTTTCGTGACATCTTAAATTCCAATAAGACACATTACTCGTAACGGCAACGAAAACATATATTATTCCGAAGCGTTGGATTCCAGGATATCTTGGCACTTGATTTGAGAGAGACATTATTAGTTTTAAACTCATTTTCAATCAATAATTGATGAAAATGTTCACATATTGTAGGAATGTTTGTTTCGGTATTTTTTAGGAGCGATGAATAAAGTAAACGGCATATCGTTTATTAGACGAACTTGTTCTACTATTTTTATCAATTCATCAAATATTTTGTTTCCATCAACATTGACACTAATTTTGAAATATTACCCAAATCCACAGCTTGTTACCAATTCCTCGTTTGTTCATTTATCAACCAACGAGCAAATTTCATATTTCAATTTTGATAGTTCCGAGCAGCGCATAAAAAAGCATTGGTTACTGCGACGACTTAGAAGAGAGAATTGTGAGCGCAGTGACCAATACTGTGAGAAACAGATAGATAGGAAGATAGATATTCCATTTCTTATAAAGTGTTTACAGAAAATCTCGCTTGATGAATTGAAGTCTGCAATCTGAAAATCTAAACCTAATAAAGCGCCGGGACTTGACTCTATTAGCAATGTCTTTCATAAAGCGCTTCCGTTAGACTGGCTTTTATACATGCATACTTTGTTCAATAATATTTGGAACTCGGAAACTATTCCTTGGGCATGGTCCAACGTCGCGCTCACAATGCTCCGCAAAAAAGGAGATAGAAAAGAGCCAAGTAATTACCGAGGTATCGCACTCGTCGATTCTATTACGGATATTTTTACCCAGATCATTCAAGCTCGGCTCAATCATTGGATGGAGACGAGAGGTATCTTGCCAGAATCCCAAGCAGGTTTAAGACGTGATAGAGGCTGTCTTGACAATATTTTTACTTAATTTTCAACAATCAAAATTAATCTTAGGCACGGTGGAGAATCCGTCTGTGCTGTTTTTGTAGATTTCAAAAGAGCTCTCGACTTCATCCCTTATGAAAAACTTCAGAAGAAACTCTTCCATTTCGGCTTCAGTGCAAAGATTATAAGTATCATGAGAAACCTCTACAACCAAGCATCGTTACAAGTAGAAACTAATAACGGTCTATCCAATAAAATCAGTATAACGGAAGGAGTTTTGCGAGGTGAAATTTTAAGCCCGTTGCTATTTATATTGTATATTTCAGACATTAAAGACTTCTTTCGCGATTAGAGCTTTTGGGGTCTAGCTAAAACACATGCTGTAGATCTGCTTCTCTTTCTTCACGCGGACGATCTTATAATTTTTGCACATTCAATTGTTGACCTGAACGCAAACTGGTAGTCTTGGAAGAATATTGTCGGCTAAATGGACTTACAGTTAATACTACCAAAACTTAAGTAATGGAACTGAAGCGTGGCGGGAACTTTAAAAATATACAAAAAGAAAACTTGTCACTGAATGGATCGCGCCTGGAAATTGTAAAAACATATACTTACTTGGGCATTCCGATCTCTAGTTCGGGTCTGGGGTTGAGGGCGGCCCAGGCCGCGATCTCTAAAGCGAGGGTGGCTACAGGCTCAGTTATTTCGATTCTTTCTAGAGCCAAAAACAACTCCTGGCAAGCTAAGTTGAAGTTATTCTACAGCATAACTACTTCCACCCTGCTTTACGCGGTTCCGGCTTGGGGTATTGCTTATTTCGATGTGATTGAAAAAGCACAGACGGATTTTTTTAAGCGTCTTCTGCTCTTACCGAGAAACACACCGGGCTATGCGCTGAGATTGGAATGCGGGATCACTAAAATTTGTCACTCGGCGATGAAGTTGACCTTGGGGTGGATAATAAATGTGCTACAAATGCAGGACTCTAGACTACCTAAAATTTGTCTTTTGAAACTAATCGATTTATCCAAAAAGAACTCAGGCTCAAGAAAATATAACTGGGTCAGTACATTGAATGACATTTTTCTGAAAATAAATTTTGCATTTTTATGGGATAACCTTGACCCCGATTTCTGGAAAAACGCTACTCCTGATCTACTGAAAACTTACGAAGAACATCTTAAAACAATAGACCTAACTGCATATATAAATTCAACAGCATGTACTTTTCCCATCCCAAGATCGATTTCCGATAAACCTGCGGATTATTTGCTTGTTCGTAGCCCTATCGCGATTATGAGACTGAAGGCCCAAATTAGACTAGCTAATATATATATATGTAATATTGTGTATAAAAGCGCATCGTACAAAATTAATCAAAAAGAACTATGTACTGTTTGTAGTTTGAATGTACAGGAGACCCTGGAGCACATAATATTAAGTTGTCCAGCTTACAAGCCGTTCAGAGAACATTATTTAACTCGTTATATTTCGAACATAGCGCACACAGATGAATTGATGGTTTTCCTGGATACCAACACTAAAGACTCAAATCTCGCGTTATTCTACTTTATATCGAATTGTTTAAAAACAAGAGCTTTTTTGTTATCTGAATGACTGATCTTTTGTTAAGCGTTCAGTACATGAGAATAGTACATATCAACATGATTGTAAACCCCCTTACTGTGAGAAACAGTTTTCCGTGTACTGTGTGAAACAGTTCTGGCTACTGTGCCGAACAGTATTGGCTACTGCACGCGCAGTGACTACCACTGTCCGTATCTGTTGTCATGCGTAAAACAGTTGTCACAACTGTGAGAGTTTCTACGTG
>JABFQM010002986.1:0-13108 GCA_022816865.1 Zelostemma sp. ZL-2020
TTGACGAATCGTTTGTTTACCCCATAAAAGTTTCATCATTCAAAAGCACGACGACCCCGATCTCTTTTCGAAAAATAAGGGAAAAACGACGGCTCCGGCTTTTCTCTTTCTCGGGAATGAAAAATAATGCAACTCATGAATAGAAAATGTCTTGCTTCGTCCGAGAAAAAGCAGAAAAAGGCCAGCGCGATAACTCCTGCTCGATGCTTAATGGCGCGAGACGGGAATTGGCGTTTAAAACTTACCCCGATGATATGCACTTTAACTCGAATGGCCTTCTTGATGCCGGAAGAGACGAGAATCTCCGTCAGCGAGTCCGTCACGTTAATAGTCGGGCAGAAAGCCGGTCCGCTCCTGAAGCTCGGTCCCATTCTCTGTAAACAAGCATCGAAATCTGCATTTAATGCTCCCTCCGCGTACTCTGTTTAGCAAATCATCCTCTGTGATAGTCGCTAATTCGATGCGTCTCCGACAATCGCGGGCATTAACAAGCTTGTTTACGGTGGCCCCGCTGCTCGCTGGAAACGCTGTCCCCGATTCCAAAGGATGACTTGCGTAACCCGGATGAATATTACAGGCGCGCGCCGTAAAGTAAGCGAGCTAATGTTATTCCCGAACAAACGTGCTCGACCGAGCGCTACATTTAAGGCTGCGGCGAGTGATGCGAGAGTCGGCTCCGACGATGCGCTATCATACCATACTTGGCGAACCGTCGCAATCCTGATAATATTCCAAGCGTTCTCGAGAAAACTTTCCAACATGAGAACATTACACCCTCGCTTTATTTCCAATACATTTCGCCGTCCTACTTTTTTTTTTTTCAAAGTCTCGACAGTTTTATACAAAATATGCATCCTTTTTTGCCACTTTAAAACGATTATTGACTCTTTCAAGTTTTACAAGTTGGGCGTTTTTATAAATTTACGAGGGATCGTTCTCGGGAGCGTTATGCTTTATGAAAGTGACAATTCCATTTTCCCTCGTTTCCACAATGAATATTTATAAGCCCACATAATACGGAGTTAATGGAGAGTGGTTAATATTTCCGAATGCCCGACATTGTTGCACACTACGAAGCGCGCGAGCGCGCGGCGTGATAAGGTGAAAGGACACGTAGCGGTGAAACGGAGTAAGATGCATTCCGGCGTAAAAAGTTTGTTTAATTAATTTGATCGAATTAAGCGTCTGCATACAATGCGCGCGGGAATACTTCTCGGGCATTATGAGGAATTTATAGCCTTCCATTATGAAAAGTAACAAGAGAATTTATCTCCTCGATACACGAATTGCAAAGCCGCGATGCAAATTCTTGCCATTGTATCGTTGAATATGAATATCATTGGTCTCTTTTTGGCTCCGCGAAACTCGATCGACCGATCGAATCACGAAACGTGAAAACAATTAGACACTATTGATTTCGCAGCAAATTATTTAGTTATGAAAACTGTCAGACGTGTCAATAACTTTTTATAAAACCGTCGAGACTTTTTGCTTGCACATTTTATGCGACTTTAAAAATAGATGAACGGGAAAAACATGTCAATGCAATTTTAATTAAATTTCTATAGAATCTAAATTTCGATCTATTTTCATGGAATGTTATTTTTCCATTCATTCAGCTATCAAGTTCTCCCCATTTATTTCCCAATAAAAAATGCACAACCCACGGAAAAACTGATCATAAATGAATGCCCTAATTATTTTCGTTATAAATAAAGCAATGAAAATAACGAACCAGGTCAAAAACCATATCCAAACTTCGATCTTATCCTATTAAAAAATGCATATTCCAGAAAGGTTTTCCGAGTTTCCTAAAAAATTAATCACAACGGATTCGGCACTTCAATTACCAACTCGCAATCTATTTTATTCTCCCAAAATCTTCCGTTAAAAAAAAACTACTCACGCTAACTCCCGTGACGAGGATGTCGTTCCGGCAATTTTCCGCGGTGTCATGTGTACATCTATGCCCATCAACGCACCAATCGCAAGGAAAGCTGGACGACACGCACTGGGTGCAAGAGCTGTGCGTGCTGCAGTCGAAGAAAGTGAAATTCGTGGCCACGAGATCCGGTCCGTTGGTCATTCTAACCGAAAGTTTCGCCGTGAAATGATGCTGGCCGTCCGGAATCGAAGGAAGAAGATCGGTCCGCGGCGTCGTGCAATTAACCCCGTAAGATTTCTTAGTAGCGTTGGTGATAAGGGTCTTATCAAGCGCGGAAAACGCGCAAAGAAACTGGCCCGTAAGATTCGGCAAATTATCGATGACGAGTTCGAGAGTCCTCGCGGTGGTTCTCTGCAATTGATTAGGCGTAACGCTAGTGATGCTGGTGCACCGTCCACTTTTGTACGGAATCCAATAAAGCGGGTCCTTGGCAGCGTCCTGGCAGTCGCTGCGAAGGTTACACTTGTTTTCCAAAGAGCACCAGCCGCAATACGGATCCTGGGCCCGGAGACACTCGAGGCAGGTTTTGTAAACCGAGCACTCCTGGACCTTGACCTTGGACACCTTCTTCTCGGTCATCACGTAAAGATGCAAAAGGGCCGTGTCGAAGAGCAGATCGGAATTCACCGGGGAGCCTTGGTCAATTTCCAAATCCCCGTATTCCAAAGCGACCGTGGGGCTCTCGACCACCACCTGAAACACGTAAAAATCAACCTTGTTTTCAACGTGAAACGCACACCGGCGGATTAAATTACCGTCCTGCGCGCGCCGCGATACCGCATCCTCAACCTTTTAACTTTCAAGCCGTGCAAATTTACCGCCGACTTCGGCGGGACATTATTTACGCGCCTCGCGGGGAATGTTACGGTACTCGATATCGGATCCGTGGAACTCTTTGTTGAATCAATCGAAACACGATTTCCAAGCAATTATCGATATTCATCGCGATTGAAAAACGCAAAGAAAGGAAAAGCGTTTCGGGATCTATCTAAATTTACCATGTGTTGCGATAACTGCGGGGGAGGGGGGGGGAGAGGGGTTAAGCCCCCCCGGCCCGTGTCAGCTGCGTGAGATAACCCGTCATCGCTATCCTTCGCGTTCGTATTTAATAATGGAAATATATCGAGAATGCATCTCGCGAGCGCTTTTCAACGGCAAAGATCCCGCAAAGGCAGGACCGTCAATTGTGTACGGGCCGCCTTTAGCGATGCTAGATTTATATCAAGAGAGAATAGAACGGCGATGCCGATTGTGGGACGCAACCGCGGCTGAGTTATATTCCCAGAGAAAACGCGTCCAGGTTCCTTAGGCCGGACAGAGAGAGGACGCGTGGAAGGAAAGAAACAGCGCGGAGCGCCCCCGAGCGATCGATATGGAGGTCCGACAAAGGCTGGTAACTTGGAGACACGTGTTGTGGTTCTGAAACGTCATGACACGCACTCTCGATTGTTAAGAGGCTCGTTTTCTCTTTGCGCTTAATTATGACGTGGCATTAACGAAGAGCCGCATTGTTACGAGTCGATTTTTGCATCGCCGAAGCAGCGGGAATTTCAATTCGTAATTGTATCCGCGTTTTTGCGCTTTGCGCAGGGATTTTTATTCCGTCTTGGAAGGTTGCGTGTTGAGCTGGTTTTGCGTAATGCGAATTGAAGGAGGAAGAGGGGGGAGAGGAAAAGAGAGTTTCGCGCGGAAATTAAATCATCAGTAGGCAAAACGAGAAAATAAGAAACTACGCGTCGTCTCTCCGTGTTGTGGTGAAATTTAATTGGACTCGTTAATTATTGCGCGTGGCAAAAATTACGTCAAAATTTATGCCGTATCGATTGCCACGGATTAGCATCGATAATCGCGGGGAAAATGGTGCATGAAAGGAGTGATAAAGAAACATGCTGTTTGCAACTTGAATAGATTCGACCATTAATAGATAAGGCTTATCGCTTTATCGCTGCAAGATTTAACGACACGATAAAGCGGGTGCGCTCAACGTTACAAACTTTTTCGCGCTTTACACGCCATTTGATTAATAATATTTATGCGTCCGTCGAATTGTAATTAGCTGCCATGTAAATGGAACTGGACGAATCCAACATTATTGCTCGGTAGCGCTCCGAGTAAACAATAAAATATTGCAAAACGAGGCGGATTTTCACGACTCTCCCAAGCGTTGAATCTATAACTGGAGTTGCTGGAAAAATGGATATCGCTCGATGTCGTGGACAAAGTTATTCCTGAATAACTAATAACCCGGATAAAAATAGCTGCGTAAAGTTACAGCGGTCCATTTGTTCCCCCGGTGACGTTGCATAATTCATGAACGGTCCCTCGATCAAAGTGTACGCGGCGATATAAAAATGATTGAAAAAGTCGTTAAAAAATGTAGGGGAAAAACGCGAGCGTCGTGGCTGATGTAAAAAAAGGCAACGATGACTTGCGGCGGCGTCGAATCGAGTTGCGAGTGTAATCGTTTATCGAATAACCGTACGGAGGTCTCGAATGGAAAATCAATCGAGTCAAGAAACGTTCGTGTACAGTACCGGGAGTAGCGAAGACGAAAACGTCACATCCGGTCGCGAAACATTATTTACGCCGGAGAAACGCGGATTCTCGAGGGAATAATCATTCGCTCGCTTATCGCTCGGATATTCGATGCATTGTAATTAATAATTTCCCTGCAACGCTTATCGATAGCGCTGATTCACAATGCATAGATAGGTCGATGATACAGAGCAGTTGATTCTTGCTTGGGCTCGGTATTCAATTACTTTTTTTCTCTCTCTCTTTCCCTCTTCCCGTCATTGTTAACACGGGCAAACAGAAACGTAAATTGCAACCTTTGATTATCAAAAAGCTGACAATTTACAGCGGAGTTGCAAACAGAAACGTAATGAAACATTTCGTTTTATCGTGAATAGAATATACACATTTTGAACGCGTTTTCATTTCGTTCGAAAGCGAAACAGGAAAGAATTTACCCATTTTCTTTACAATGATAAATTATTGTTTAAAAACCATTCCGCGAAAACGTATTTTTATTGATCAATAATAAATGAGAATTCAACATCGAAAGCGTTTCAAAGAATACCACAAATTCGAGATAAAAGTATGTGCAATTTAATTTAAACATGTATGAATTTGCGAAACATTCGTTATCGGAATTTATAACAAAAGAACGATTGCGAAAGCTTTAAAAAGACTTGATGAAAGTATTGATTGACAAATTCAATGAACGTACGCGAGCAGCACTTTTTTCATTAAAACTTCGAGTTAGAAAAAATGGCAATGCGATTAAAATGTAAACGGAATAATAATTTGATACGAGTCGAAAGTAAAACATAGTTATTCGGCTCGTTGGCTTATCAGCACGCAAGACTCGTCAGATTACATGCTCCATGACTCGGACAACTTTCTTGTTTCTTACCGGCTCATTTCGCTGTTAATTGTCGAGTCTCCTTGTCATTTTCTGTACGAAAAGCATAAAAAGCGAGGGATCGAAGAATCCGCGTTCCAGATTACAGAGGTAATGTCTTACGAGGGGGGCGGAGAAATGAGACTAGCAGAAAATTAACAAATTACCGCACCGGAGCATCGGGATGTCAATGCTTTTACCGGCGCACACCGACTTTTACGGCTTCTTTACGACGCGTAATCCAATCGTAAATTTTCCTCCGTACGAGTCAGTCGGCTTAAAAGATCAAATCGCGAGTAATGAAATCGGTCAATTTGTTTCGTATTGCAAAATAGAAAAGTGACGATAAAACCCAACGGATAAATAACAACGCCAATTTACCGCGCTATTTTCACGTTCCGCAAATATTTTTACCCTTTGATTGAAAGTTTATCGAGATTTTCGGCGATAAAAATGGCGTAGCTGGAATAGCGAATCCGCGAAGCGACGCCCAGTTTCTTCATCTAGCGCGTTCCAACGGCGTTCGGCATTTTTCGAAAAATTCTTTCGACGATGAAACTGCGCATTATTAAAAGTCAAAGAAACGTCCAAATATGTTCCATACGCGAGCCACGACTCCGGAGAATGTGGGAAATAAAGTTTTCTTTTTTCTCAACATTCCAACCAGCGAAATTAAAGCTTTTAATAGCAATTTTTTATCGAATTCATCAGTCGACGGAATATTTTTGCATTTATCGAACTGAAAATTGAAGTGCAGTCGTGAAAGTAGATGAAAATCAAATTAATTAATATTCAATTTCATTACCCGGGAAATTTTATCGACGTATTTTACGTTTGCGCGATTTCGCGATTCGAAGGGTCAACGAAGAGCCGTTTTTCCCTCGCTAAAAAAACGACCAGTTCGAGAAAAAAAAGCAAAATCATCCCTTTCCCGTAAAAAGTATCGTCTTCAATTTTCACGAGTCGAACGAGCAAACTGCGAAGAAGACAATGGGCACAGTTTTCTTGTAAAGCCAATTAATTCCTCTGCACTTTGCTCAAGATCGAACGGGCTAAATGGCCGAATCTGGCCCTTGATCTACTCGGAATTGAACGAGAAGGAGGCGATCGAAAAGCCCATTCAATAATGTTTCCTACGATAATGAACTTTGGTCCCGCGGCAAGAAGTCACCGAACTGTAACGGCCCTTTTTTCGTCCCCGTCCACAACGGAGATATCTCGTGCCTCGAGTTTACGAGCGTCGTATGAATATTTGCCGTAATTGGTCCCTTTATTCACTCGAGCGCAATCGCCTTTACAAAAAGTACGTTTGCTCCGAAGCTCGAAGACGACCAATGAATAATTGCAAATAAAGTTGAATATTCTTCGTCGAAGATTTCATTAATTCCCGGCACATTGACGATAATACGGCACATTGTAAAATTCAAACAATTTCCGATAATTTAATCATCTGGCTTTTAGCGCGACTAAATATAGAGAACGACGCTGATGCGAAAGGGGACGCAAATGTATTAATTCGTCGATGCATATTAATTAGTCGCTTATTAATTAGCCCATGAATAAAATCGGACCAATTAAATGAAATATATAAATACACTTCGACGTGATTTACTATTCCATGATGAAACAATCGCGTTTCAATCATGACGTGCGCGAAAACACCGAGAGCCTGTATTCCAGTATCATTTGTATACGAGGAAAAAAAATTTAAACTCGTTTTCTCGTGGCCATAATTATCTTTGCCGAATAAATGTAAATACGCAACAATTCATATTCATCAAAACATTTGCATTTCCACCCGACGATGAATACGCCCAATCGCGAGTTGAACCTGAAAACGCGGCATTTAAATTGTAAATCATTGTTTAAATTATATTCTTTGCGAATATAATGCCCGACATTTTTCCGTTTGGAAAAATATGCGAGCGACAAAATCGTGCTTAATACGTAGTGCGGCGAAGCTCTCTATACGAACGCAAAAACACGGGCAAAGTGTATAAACCGCTCCCGGGGCTAACGAGTAATTCCCTTTTTGTTTCTATTGCTTTCGAGTAACGAACACGTACTTTGGACAAGACGTTTCTCACGACTGCGCGAGCTACGTAGTCACTTTCGTCCATGCTCGAAGCGAAACTCTGCTCGTCATATAAAGGAACCCCTTTTCGCTGCAAATTATTCCACTCGGCGCAACTGGGGTACCCTTGGTATAAACGACGACGCGGCCCTGACTATATACTCTTGATAAAGACGCGATAACTCGCTTAAAAAGACGCCAATTGGCCAAGGCGCTAACGAGCTCGAATGACGCGGTCGTTCCGTTACGATTATCTCCTTTGCTAAAATCTCCATCGATCTTTGACCCAAAATCGAAGCGCCGAAAGTCGAAAAAGTGGCCTCCGTGACGAGAAGCGCGATAAGTAAAATAATGCGGATGAAAAAGAAGGCGTGGCGGGGTCGGGAGGTGAAATACCGAAGGTTTGGCGAAAAAATGGCAAAACCAATTCCCGCTCGAGCTGCGCGTCACGACGCGGAATATAACAGTTAATTACAATGCCCCGCGCGGTGTATTTTGTTCGACTCGCGGCCGATAATGCGCCAGTGTATTTAATTCCGCGTCCCTGTTTCGTAAAACATTATTTTCGGGTAACGAATGGCGATGAAAAAATAACAAACCGCGGAACGACTCGCGGAGAGCCCGATTTTTTACATGTCCGTGGGCGACGCTTTTACTCCCGCAATGATCCGCGGAAATTCATTGCATTATTAATCATTTGATTGTTCGCCGAAAGAAAAATCACGTGCATGCGAACGAAAATAAATCCGATTGTACAATACCGTTTCGCAGTTTCCCATTGTATTAATAAACGAATGTTTTACTTTCAGCCGCGGAATGTTTTAGCCTTCGAGTTGCTTCGGGCTAAATATAAAATTTACAAACTTTGCATTGTCGATGCATTCGTAATTGCTCTGAAGCCTTCGCTTTCCGAGACGAGGAAGCTGAGAATTTCCCAATGAATTTTCAAGCGTTTTCCGATATGCCGAGGAAGAGAGAGAAAGATGAGACAGGCACGTAAGAAAAATGCCCTGTAATAATAACGAAGCCACCGGAGGAACGTTATTCTGTCGTGCTTGTCAGCTCGCGTGCGAGGAAAACTGTGCCCTTGGGGAATTTCGAGGTAACCAGCGATTTTTGCGGTAAAATAATAATCCGCGATCATAAGTATTGCCGCTCGCGCGCACACACCGCCGTTCATTGAGGACTGACAATTGTCAGTAAATTGTCAGTTTCTGATGGCCGAGCTTCGAGCTCGTCATTGAAACATGTGCCGGAGCTACCGCGTCTGCATTTCGCAGATCAACAGATATACGAGCCGCTCATTCCCAACTGACAGAATCGACAGTGGAGCACAAACAAAAACACGGAAAAAATTTGCTCCCAGCGAATCGAGAACATACTCAGCTTTATCGAGTTAGACGAGAAAAAACCGTGGAGGAAATTTAAATCTACGCATATTTTTCGTCACTTTTCATTTACATTTAGAAGCACTTAAAATTGCATCTTTTTCCGCGACTAAAAACTCATAAAAATGTTGCCGAAATGAGGAATGTCCAGTTTTGAAGGCAGGAAGCGCGGATAAAAGCGAATAAAAATGTTCCGGATAAAAGAATATTTGCCACCGGAAACTCGTCCGAGCTGAATTAATGAATGCAGTTCTCCTCGGGTTAATTAATGAAAATTCCGTTAATGTATTATCGGGATCGAGGCGGTGTCTCAAATGTCGGCGCATAAATTCCATGGCTCGGGCGTATGTCCATTACGCTTTACTGGATACGTTTGACCAAATGGATTTGGCCGATATACGTCGAGTGCGCGCGCGAGATAAGTCGATGTACGTACATGACGGCTCGTGCGACGTAGCCTAACGAGAGTGGGTGGCGACCGGCTGGCTGGCGGGACGCTCTATTCTCTGCGAAACCTACACGAATCCGGAGCGCGCGCGCGCCTCGCAACCCAAATCCTCGATCGAGCTCGGGGCAAAAATCTCGCGTCGCGCCACATTGTCATTGCCGAGAAATACTGAATTATGCCAGCGGCGCCCGCGATTGCCTCGGACGGCTTAATTTGCGAAAAGCATTTTCGAGGAGAGGAAACGTTGCTTTTTTCTGCTTTTCGAGATTACAAATGTGTCGTATTTATTAAGGGCTTTGAAAAATGACTCCTCCTTGGCACGTAAACATATGATGCTTCAAGTATGGACGTCACGTGTCCCGAGCACTCGGTTCCCTGTTCCCGAAGAGAAACATTTTTCATCCGTCCGACGCTTATTTTTCAAAAGGTCCAATTTTTCGTGTACACGTCGGAAAATGGGATTTCTCGTTATCAGTTGATGGAAAATTGATGTAGCCGGATATTTCAGGGGCTTCAATTTCGAAAATCGTTGGACCGAAGTGCCTAATTCATTTTTCGGCCTTTCCAAAAACAGTGAAACCAAGAAATGCATGTATATTTTTATTAATTAACCACGCAATGATTTTCTATCCGAAACTGCGACAATAAGAGGAAAATAAATTTCGTTATAGTCGAATAAAAATTTAACGTTCCAATTTCAATTAAGAATAAAGTTCTGATGACGGGAATAAAAGCACAGGGATTGTCTCGAAAAATAAACTCTCCTTCATCAAACATTACATTACTCGCAGTTTTGCAATCGCGTAAACATATAAACACGACGAAAAAACAGCTCCGAGCTCGTCAACGAAACCTGATGAAGACGAAGCAGAGCCGACAAAAATTAAAAACCGTTCAATTCGAACGAAAAATCGATACGGAAAGCATATTAAATGTACACATTTCACCGCTGCTTCGAAGCGGTAAAAGCATTATTTTATACCCGCGTAAATATCAAATGATTTCCACGTATCGTTTTACCGCGTCGCTCGCTGTACATCAATCGTCCGTTTTTTATGATTGAATCGGAAGAAAAACAAACGTAAAAGTCGCATCGGAGAGAGGAAATATTGTGCGCATTGAAAAAAAAAAAATTTCCCTCGGCGAAAAGCCACAAAACTGTAGATTACACCGAGCTACGGAAATGTAAATACGGGCCTGTGGTGCGTTTGCATGTATAATTCATATACGCGCGGAATATTTCGATATTCGCTCCAGATTTATTTTCTCCGGGCTCTTTTTTTTCATACGCTCGATGCGGTGTGCCCGCGTGTTTGCAGAGGTAGAGAGAAAGTGCTTTTACACGCAAAACTCGTTGCCGAAACAAAGTACGAGACAGATTCTATTTAGGAAATCCCTTTTTAGTGCAACTAGATCTTCAACAACGGTTTTATAAATGTCGCACTATTTCATGCATTGTGTTACGCGAAACAGGAAGCCAGGCATTTTTTTTCCATTTCATTATTTATGTCTCCGAAAAATATATCCGCGGACTCTCGCGATCGATGCGCGGATTTGCGATATTTCTCCTGTCCCCCCGGTAATAAAGTACAATGACGGTTTTTTCGTTCGTCTCGTTGAAACGCCGGGGGGCAAAAAAGGTCGCACAAAGGCCACCGAGCGACGATTCCGAGCTCGGACGTTTCTTTGACAAGTTTACTCGTGCCTGAAACGACTGCGATGGCGCAACTCGCTCTCGTAACATTTTTCTTTCGCCGCGGAGAGTTGCGAAACGGCGCCACGCGAGATTTTCCAAGTTGGGTCAACCTCGGAAACGCGCGCGTTCCCCAAACATGTAAACAACGCGAAAAGTCGCAAAGAGGACGAGCGCAATTTCGCGTGTCCACCGGGGAAAATCCAGAGAGCGCGCGTTTCCTTTTTTCCTCGCCGTTATTACTCGAGGCTCCATAGCTCAGTAATCCGCGTTGGCATTGCCAAGATTGCGCCGATAGCTTTGAAGCGATTACTTTTTATGTACTTTATTCGCCTAATGTACCGAAAGCAGATAACTCGAGCCGCAAAAACTGTAGCCTCTGGGAGGAAAATGCTTTTCCCAAGCAGCGTCGAGAAACGAGTAAACAACGCTTTTTCATTTCCCGCGATTTACATTTCCCCCGTTTTTAAACAAACTTTTCCACCTTCAACTTTGAGTGCTTTTTTACCCAGGTACAAAATGTATAAACGGTAACTTTTTTAACGAGCCGAAAAATCGCTCGAACGCATTGAAAAATTCTCCTTTTTCGATGTACCATCGAAGGCTCCGGAAAGCGAAGATGTTTACAATTTGTGCAACAAGAAAAAGAAGAGCCCAGCACTTTGCCAAATGACGTTTCTTTTTTCCCCTCCTTTTTCTTATGGCTCGCATTCTTTCTAAATCTTAAAAGAAGTAGTACGGAATCGTAAAGTGCGGCAAAGCACACGTTTCCTAGAGAACGCGTACGAGTTTTATCATCCTCCTTTTGACAGTAACGAGAGGCGTTTTGCTTTGGCATCTTTCAAATTTACACAATTCTCGCGCGCCAGAATAACAAGATTCCGCCAAAGCGTTTATTCAATTTCCATCTACGAGTCGTCGTTTGAGGTTTCCAAACCAAAATTTCCAGAAATAAAAAAAACACAATAAAACCAAACGTAATTTCGTCAAATTGCTTTCGCGATCGTTATTTATGCAAGCGCCGCCGCTCCACCCCTCTAAACGCGTCAAATTATTTCCGTCTGATAATTATCCTTTGTCTGTAACTGACCGTTCACGAATTAATTCCACCCAGCTTCAATCACGTCGACTGTTTATTCCGGTAAAAAAAAGATCGCAAAGCGCGAAGGAAGTCGATTCTAATTGCGAAAGCGAAACGCGAAAATTGGAAAAGGGAGTTTTAAATCGTTCGAGCGTTAAGCTTTGTAAGAGAAATTTCTTGGCGTACGAATTTAATGACTTTGATGGAGCGAGTACAGCGAAAAGCGCTTTTTCCGAACGTGACGCGTGCCTTTAACGTTCGAGGCGTCGGTCATATCTCACAGCGGCTTTTGGAACGAGCCCAAGATTGTCTTATAGACGTCGCCCTCAACCCTTCCGCGTGTTATACACCGGATGCTTCAAGGCGTTGTGACATTAAAAAGTGCACGTCGTCTTTTCGTGCATGTTCCATCAATTACCTTCTCGTGTAACTTAAAAAGTGACGCTCGACGCGTCCAAACGATGACAAAAGACACGTCGAAATCATGTTCTAAACGTCTTGTTTCCATGTACCAAAAAGTTTTCCGATGCTTGTAGGTACAAGATTTTCATTTGGCCAAAGTAATCTACGAAACTCGATCAAACCAATCAATCGATAAAGCACTCGAGGATACCGAGCTCGAGTAGTTTAGGACGAGGAGTTGCTGGTGCATATTAATTTTCGGATTTGCGTTCTTGATCCAATTATCAGACGATTGTTTGATGAAACAACTCTTGGGCCAAGTGCGCCCGCTTATTGGAATTTCTACGTTTACTTGCTCCATTTCTGGCTCAAATCATCTTGTATTTTTACATTCTCCAGTACCAAAACCACCAAACTTTTTAATTCATTTCCCGACCCTTTTATATTGCACAAAATCACCAATTAAGGTGGATCGATACTTTAATGCAAGGGCGAATTGAAAAAAATATTTATAACGCAACATAATTAATTACATTTAATATGCGAGTATAATTTATTCAACAATATCTTCTTCTTCATGAAAAAAAATACGCGAGTGAAAAAATTGTACAAAAATGCTCGTGACGAACAATTGAAAATTTTAACAGTTTTTTAAAAGAAAAATGTTTATT
>JABFQM010002987.1:0-13096 GCA_022816865.1 Zelostemma sp. ZL-2020
TTTTTCTCGTCTCGCGCTAATTTTTATCGTATTTTGAATACCTTCATTTTCTCTGTAGAATAGACTCGCTAGCTCTCATAGTTGAGAAGTTATAACGATTTAAAGTTCGGGAAACAAGGTTTTGTGAATTTTCAACTCATTCAAATTTCCAACTGTTTTGGATTTTTGACTTTTTTTATTTCTTAACTTTTTTAAATTGTTTACTGTTTTTAATTTCCGGCTTTTTTGAATTTTCAACTTTTTTTGACGTTTGACTTTTTTTCATTTTCAACTTAGTTCAATTGTTGAATTTTTTTGGATTTTCGGTTTATATGGATTTGCAATTTTTTTGAATTTTTGACTCTTCAATATTCAACTTTTTGGATTTTCAACTCTTTAATTTTCAATTTTTTTGGATTTTTGACTTTTTTGAAGGTTAATTTTTTTTTAATTGTCGACGTTTTTAGATTCTCGGCTTTTTTGGATTTTTGACTCTTTAATTTTCAACTTTTTCGGATTGTTAAAATTTTGATTTTCAACTTTTCTGAATTTCAACTTTCTTCAGTTCTCAACTTTTTCACATTTTCAAAATTTTTGGCTTTTCGGATTGACTATTTTGGATTTTTTTATTTCTCAACTTTTTCAAATTTTTGCCTTTTTTTGTTCCTCAACTTTTTAGATTTTCGACTTTTTCGGATTTCAAACTTTTTTGAATTTTCGCCTTCTTCCAACGATTATTCAAGTTTTTCCAACTCAAAATGTGAATCTCAAAATTCAGGCTCAATTCAGAAACCGTTCACAAAACAAAAAATTATTTCCAAATTGTACAAATGAATCAAAATAAATAACGAAATCCTCAGTTCGCCATTGATGAAACCGTTCCCGGGCCAACGTAAATTCGGCGCAACCTCGAGCGATTCCATGTAATCTCACGATTACTGATATCGCTCGTCCCGAGCGAAGAATGAATAATCCAAACCCGCTTCATCATCTTTCATTCAGTATTTACGCGGCGTGTTAATAACAAGCGACTAAAATTTTTATCGCTCCGCATCGGCTGAACAAACGATCGCTGAAAACGCTTCTATTTTCCCCAAAAAACACCTTTCTTTTTCTCCTTCCACATTTTCGTATCAATGAATCAACCTTGTACGTAATCCATTCATTACCAATCGGAACGTGCTTCTGTTTCGCAGACCCTTGGCCGAAGGAACTACGTAATGGGAAAGTCCATTTCTACCGCGGCAGAAGCCACCGTTGTCTATGGAATTCATACATCACCGTCTGGGAAGTTGGGACTGTGCTAGAAATTATTTCGCTATCTCGGAGCGATAACGGGGAATTCTACGGCGAGACAATGAATTACTGTCGGGCGCTAACCAATTCTCGACGTTTATCCAAATATTCCGCAACTAAGATTGATGGCGTATTCAATTATCAATGGGAGTTATTTTGTTCCCAGCGGTGTCACTTACATTTACAGCATTTCCATGCACTTTTTTGTATCATGATTATCATGGAAATCTATGGAAATGGAGAATGTTTTTATGGTTTTTCCCGTGCATTTTATGAGTCTACGAATCCGGGTCTTGGTTTTTGAAGTTGAATTTTGAAAGGCGAAGAAAATCATTTCCGAGCGCGGGAAAATTTGAAAAGTTTAAGAGGAATCAGACGACTCTTTTTTACCGACCGAGTTTTGAAAAACGAAAAATGAAAACTCGTTGAATTTTCATGGGCTAAAGAATCAATGTATTCGAAAATCAAAAATTTTGTTGAAAAGAACAGAAACTAATACTATTTTGGAACTTTTTTTTACTTTTTTGGATTTTTGACTTTTTGAGATTTTTTACTTTTTTGGATTTCAGGCCCGAAAATCAGGCCAAAAACGTCGTCAAAAATGTAAAAAAAAAATTGTTTAAAATTTCAGAACTTTTCGAGATTTTCAATTTTTTGGATTTGGGCCAAAAAATTATAGCATTTTAGATTTTTTTCGAATTTCGAACTTTTTTGGATTTTCAACTTTTTTGGATTTTGGGCCCGAAAATCAGGCCAAAAACGTGGTCAAAAATGCAAAAAAAAATTGTATTGAATTTTGGAACTTTTTGAGATTTTCAATTTTTTAGTTTTTTATTTTCAAAAATTTCCAACTTTTTCAGATTTTTGGCTTATTTTCATTTTCAAATTCTTAAAATTTTTAATTGTTTTGGATTTGGGCCAAAAAATTATAGCATTTCAGATTTTTTTCGAATTTTGAACTTTTTTGGATTTTCAACTTTTTTGGATTTTGGGCCCAAAAATCAGGCCAAAAACGTCGTCGAAAATGCAAAAAAAAATTGTATAGAATTTTGGAACTTTTTGAGATTTTCAATTTTTTGGATTTTTCATTTTCAAAAATTTCTAACTTTTTCAGATTTTTGGCTTATTTTGATTTTCAACTTCTTAAAATTTTTAATCATTTTGGATTTGGGCCAAAAAATTTAACCAAAAACGTTGTCAAAAAAGAAAAAAAAAGTTTCATAGCATTTCAAAATTTTGTTTTAATTTTCAACTAATTTGGATTTTTGGCTTATTTTGATTTTCAACTGTTTTAGATTTTGAGCCCAAAAATCAGGCCAAAAACGTCGTCAAAAAAATTTTTTTTAGATTCTCAACTTTTTTGGTTCTCTGAGTTTTTTTGACTTTTGGCTTATTTAGATTTTCAACTTTTTTGAAAATTCAACTGTTTTGGATTTTAGATTAAAAAAAGCAGGCCAAAAATGTCTTTAAAAACGAAAAAAAAAAAAAATTTTCATAGCATTTTGAAATTTTTTTTAGATTTGTAACCTTTTTGAATTTTCAACTTTATTAAATTTTTAACTGTTTTAGATTTTGGCCCAAAACTCAAGCCGAAACGTCGTCAAAAACGAGAAAGAAAATTTTTAATAGCATTTAAAATGTTTTAAATATTGTCAACTTTTTGGATTTTCGACTTCTAAAAATTTTCAATTTTTGGCTTTTTTGATTTCGGGCCCAAAAACCAGGCCGGAAACATAAAAAAACCTGTTATCTTCTGCCTAACTTAGCCCTTATCAAATAACAGTATAAAAATGGTAAAAACACTCACCCTGTACTTTGGATGAATTAGTCGTCGCCCCGGATGAATTGCCCGCGATTCCAAGAGCTTGAGCATCGCTCACCGGCAGTAAAAGCGTCAGCGCTAGGAAAAGCCAAACGAGCGGCGCATTACGCGGCAGCAGAAACGTCCTCCCGAACGCGACGCGGCCCCCCCATCTCACTACACTCGAGGCGCACCTCGGCCATCGTCCGGCACCAGCGCGACACTTTGCCCCCCTCGCCCCAACTTCCCCTTCGTCACGTGGCCTCAACCCGTCCGCTGCGAAGCAATGAAGCCTCCTGCAGGCATCGCAGGGAGCCTCGCCTTCCACCCAATTCATGTTCCAATGAATCCTGCCTGCTGCGCTCTTCTCACTGACACGATCATCGATCTCGCTCCCAATTTTTACCCATCCCAGCGACGACTTCTTCTCAAGTTGTCCATCGTGGATGAGAAGAGAAGGAGGAAAACATGCCAAACGGAAAATGAACTCGTGATGCTCCTTTTTAAGCGACGAGGAATCGGACGCGTCGCGCTTTTCCCCCTTTCCCCGCCATTTTTCCGCGGCTTGGCATCCTGGAAAATTTAATTTTGCTGGATTCGAAAATGACTCGTGCTTTTTATGAGTCGGTATGAAATCTGCTGGGTCGGGGATTCGAACCGGGAACCTTAATTTTTGTTTTTTGAATCAAACTTACACGAAATAAAGTAGGTAAATTGAAGATTTTTACAGTTTTTCTCGTGAAAAATTTGCATTTTTCAACCAATTTGCAAGGTTGGCTATTTATATTGTTCACGGGACGATTTGCAACAACTTTGCCGTGGCGCTTTACCGAAATTTTCATTTGCAACAAAGATACATGCATTTGTTCAGTAAATAATTCACTAATCCCTCAAACAAATGCATGTATCTTTTCGGGAAATGAATATTTCTGCGAAACGCAACGGTGGAATTGTTTAAAAGACAATTTGCAACAACTTTACCGTGGCGCTTTACTGAAATTTTCATTTGCAAAAAAGATACATGCATTTGTTCAGTAAATCGGTCGGAAATTCTTTAAACAAACGCATGTATCTTTTTGGGAAATGAATATTTTTGGAAAACGCAACGGTGAAATTGTTCCCAGGACAATTTGCAACAACTTTGCCGTGGCGCTTTACTGAAATTTTCATTTGCAAAAAAGATACATGCATTTGTTCACTAAATCGGTCGGAAATTCTTTAAACAAATGCGTGTATCTTTTTGGGAAATGAATATTTTTGAAAAACGCAACGGTGAAATTGTTTAAAAGACAATTTGCAACAACTTTGCGGTGGCGCTTTGAAAAAATATTCATTTTCGAAAAAGATACATGCATTTGTTTAATAAATCAGTCACGAATTTTGTAAACAAATGCATGTATCTTTTCGGGAAATGAATATTTCTGCGAAACGCAACGGTGGAATTGTTTAAAAGACAATTTGCAACAACTTTACCGTGGCGCTTTAAGAAAACATTCATTTTCAAAAAAGATACATGCATTTTTAAAATAAATCAGTCACGAATTTTGTAAACAAATGCATGTATCTTCTTGAAAAACGAATATTTTTGAAAAACGCAACGGTAAAGTTGTTGCAAATTGTCCCGTGAACAATAAAAATAGCCAACCATACAAATGAATGAACAAACAAAAAAGTCCCACGGGAAAAACTACGATTCCGTAAAAAACGACTCAAAAATAATAGTTTTTCGGGGTCTAAAAAAGAAGGATCGCGGCTTCTCGCATCTGGCATATTGATCGAGAGTTCAAACGCTCGGAAGCCGCTCTGGAATTGAATTCTCATGTGTTTTAGGGTCATCAAACTACTACTCGCGAATCGTGATTTCCGCGTCGCGACATCTGGCCAATAATTGCGAGTTCAGATGCTCGGAAAGTCCACGAAAATTCCATGCTTCCATCTCCCTCTCAAATTACACTTCGTTTTAATCAAATCCATCAGTATCAGTCATTTTATCGCCGATGAATTTGCGAAGAAGTACTCCGATAAAATGTTAAAAAAATACTACGGGCATACCATTTTTCGACAGGGTCGAGCTGCGTCCATCTGCCAGCTAAAATTCCTCAGTAAATCCCGCCTTTCACGCAGCGCTATTAATTTTCCAGCACATTTACCCGGGATTTCGGAGTGCGAGATCGTTTCATTCGCGAGTGGAGTAATTTTCGCGGCTCGGTCGGTAAAATGAAGCTTAAGGACCCTCGAACAATTCACGAGCCAACAAAAATAATCGAACACTCGGCGATTCTTCGGCGAGCGTTCAACCTCGAGCGCCGCTCGAACTTTGGCATGTAAAGTGACGTTGTTTATCGTTGACCTGGTAATAAATAATTATTACCCCACTCGCGAATGACGCAATCGCTCCAACAAAGTAACTCGTGTTAATTTTCGGACGAGCAATGACGCTCGAGGCGAAATACGACAAAAACATTCGTCCTACCTTTTTTATTTCTCGTTTCCCGCGGCCTTTTTCATCGATCCCGCCATCGCGTCTTATAACTCGTCGAATCTGTAACGGAATATGCCGGGGCTGAATTAAACGTCGAATTTTAGATGCGAACTTTGGGGGGAGCAATAAAAAAGGAGGTGGGGAGGCTCGGATTAACCTTGTCTTATCAGGGTTAGGCGGAAGTGCGATACAAAATAAAACGAGTCGAGTGGTAACTTTATGGCCCGGATCGGATTTGTGGTGTCGAGGTTTACAATGTGCGCCACCTGACGCGTGGAACATAAAAAAGGAGCTCGTATAACCGCAAGCCCGGATCGAGTTACGACACTTTTTTTTTCATATTTCGCGCCTTTTTTCTTCGCGCACTTGTTTACGCTGAGAAAGCCATCGCCGATTTGTACGTAATTGATCCGAGGGGCGAGCTTCGTTGTTCCAAAAAACAACTCTTTTTCACTTTTTTCAAAATTTTTTTTTTTCGAAAAAAAAAAAAAAAATTTTAATTTTTGGAAAAGTAGAATACATCGATTCTTTATGGCGTTTACATTCAAAATCGAGAAAAAAATTTGAATTCCGTCAATTACAGCGGCGTTGAAATGAAAAAGCATTTAAAAAACTCAGTCGGTAAAAAAAGCTTAAGGAGCCCTCAAATAAAAACACTCGGGGATAACATCGCCAGGTTACTCAATTTTTCATGCGATTGCGAACTTCGTTGTTTCAAAAAACAACTCTTTTTCAAGAAACAAAAAAAATTTTCATTTTTGAAAAAATAAAATAATACATCGATTCTTTATGGCGTTTACATTCAAAATCCAAAAAACTTTTGCATTCCGTCAACTGCAGCGGCGTTAAAATGAAAAAGCGTTAAAAAACTCAGTCGGTAAAAAAAAGCTTAAGGAGCCCTTAAATAAAAACACTCGAGAATTACATCGCCATGTTACTCAACGTTTCATGCGATTGCGAGCTTCGTTGTTTCAAAAAACAAAAAAAATTTTCATTTTTGAAAAAATAAAATAGTACATCGATTCTTTATATTGTTTACATTCAAAATCCAAAAAAAGTTTGCATTCCGTCAACTACACCGTTGTTAAAATGAAAAAGCGTTAAAAAAACGCAGTCGGTAAAAAAAAGCTTAAGGAGCCGAGAAATAAAAAAACAAGCGAAAGTCTATAATTCTCGGGCTCAGAAGTCAAGTACCATGATTCGATGAAATAAAGATTTTTCCTTGATAACGCGTAAATTGATTGATTTATCGCATTTTAAGGGGTCGCGGACGCGTAGGCACGTGGCCCGGAATGATGATCTAGAACGGCGATGAAATCACTCCCGACGTACGTGGTACGTATCAACCCTGACCCGATCGTACGTGCCCGAAGTGATGCGCTCGAATACAACCTTCTCTCTTCGGAATAATTTCAATGGCGCCGCCGAGACGCAACGATTCATTGCATCTCAGCCTCGATTAACTCATCGCCAATTATTTCAATAATCATCCGACCCGAGACGTTCATTCTCGATGTATTATATACAACAGTTTCTCACGAACAACGCCCGAAAGTGTTTACGCGCAGTCTCGTCCCGATAAAGAGCTCAAGATTGAATGAACGTTGCGTGCATAATTTTCTTTCGGGGCTGCGAATCGCCGAAAAAGAAAAAACGCTCCGAAGAATGAGAGAAGAAAGCTCGAAATCGCGACAAATAAATCGAGCGCTAGCGAAGCTATTTATCAAACGGTGGGACGAATAATAAGCGCGCCGTGGGAACATTCGCATGTCGTTAATGATGATAAAGTGACTCAATCGAGCGCTGCTTATACATCGCGGCTTCAAACTTGAATAGTCTTGTAATTGTATTTGAAAGGAGGAATTGTTTTCGGCGCGATCGTATCTCCCGGAGCGTTAAACCTCGCGCTAACTGGTAAATAAATTCGATCCGGAGGAACGAGAAAAAAAGAGGAGCGTCGAATTACATACCCCTTTTCGACAATCCCCATCGAAATTGCATGCGATTTATGCGCTCAAATGTCCTGATTTTGTGCTCAAAATGTTTTTTTATATTCAATTTTATAGCACAAAATCAGCACATTTTTAGCACATACATCACATCCTATTTTTATTGGGATTCGCGATTTATGTGCTGGAAAAGTGCGAATTATGTGCTGTAACTGGAAGTTTGTTTGAGTATTCAATTTTGTAGCAAAAAATTTTCAATGTCAGCACAAAATCAGCACATTTTTGGCAAGTAAATCTTATACTATTTCCATTGAGACTCGCAATGTTATGTGCTAAAAATGTGTAAATTTTGTGCTGCAACTAAAAATCAGCATATTTTCAGCACATAAATCTCATACTGTTTCCATTGAGACTCGCAAATGTATGTGCTGAAAATGTGCTAATTTTGTGCTGTAACTGAACATTTTGCGCTCAACATTTTTTTAATATTACATTTTGCAGCACAAAATCAGCACTTAAAACTCATACAATTTTCATTGGGATTCGCGAATTTATGTGCTGCAAAAGTGCTAATTTTGTGCTGTAACTGAACATTTTTTTAATATTACATTCTGCAGCACAAAATCAGCACTTGAAACTCATACAATTTTTTTTGGGATTCACGAATTTATGTGCTGCAAAAGTGCTACTTTTGTGCTGTAACTGCAAATTTTGCGCTCATAATATTTTTCTATATTCAATTTTTAGCAGAAAAATTTTAATTTTAGCACAAAATCAGCACATTTTCAGCACATAAATCCCACAACATTCACATTTAGATTCGTGAATCCCTATAAAAATCCTTAGACTCATGTGTTCAAAATGTGCTAATTGTGTGCTGCGAATTTGTTTCAATGCTTGATTTTCCGGCACAAACTTATTAATTTCAGCACAAAATCAGCACGTGAAAAAAGCATGCGATTTATGTGCTGAAAAAGTGCTGATTTTGTGCTAACAATTTTTTTAATGTTCAATTTTCCAGCACCCGATTATCAATTTCAGCACAAAATCAGCACATTTGTAGCACATAAATTCCATGCCAAGTCCAATCAGACCAGAGAAAAGCGAGGTTAAAAAAGTAGAGATTTATGTGCTGAAAATTTTTCAATTTTCGCGTTTTCAGCACAAAATTCGCAACTCCAGCACAAAATCAGACCATTTTCAGCACGAAAACCCCCCACAATTCCCTTCGGTTTCGGGAAAAAGGGGCGTGTTTCGACGGAGCTGAAAAAAGCGTCTAAAAACTCGAGATTCCCAATAAATATCGGGCGCCGCGGCGGAGATGTTTATCAAGCTCATTACACTTTTTGCGCGGCCGATGCACTCCGCAAATAAGGCTCGCGATAGTTCTGCCGAGATTGCGGCTACGAGCGCGTCATTAATTCGACTGCGCACCGTGCGCAATCTCGTAGTGCGATCAGGGAAAAAAGCAACCAGCAACGGCGTCGCGGCGTGACGAAAGATCGCGGAATTTTCGCGAAACTCGCCGCGGCTCGATACGAAGCGTGAATCGTAAAGCATTGCAATGATCTACCCCCCCCCCCTACCCCTATCTTTGTGAACCGCGATCTGTTACTTTATAACTCTTTGCTCGGCAGCGGAGCTCAATTAACACTAAATCACCGATCGAAGCCAAGACGAGCAACGCCAACGTGAAAAACAACTCACATGTTCCGAATGTGGCGATCGAAATAGATCGATGTTTTTCATCAATTTTCGATTGGGAAGGAAAATTTCACGAGGGGGCAATTCCTACCCTTCGAAAACCCCTTAAAAAAGAGTTAATTCCCGGATGCAGCGGTACTTAATTAAAAGCGAAGGAAAACTAATGACTTTGTCACGCTGAAAAATCGTTCCTCTTTTTTACGAAAACGGCCTCGTATAATATAAAGCGAAGAGAGCTGAATAATGAGTAAAAAGGGTGAGGATAAATAGACAGTGAGGAAGTTGAAGAGGAGGGAAGTATAATGAGAGGGGAGCCAGACGGAACGTCGTCTGGAATACAAGGAACGCCGGGGGAACTAAGATTCATTCATATCGTTCCTACTACGAGCCGCGATGCGATCGTTCGCGTTTGTTTGTCAGTTCAATGACGAAGCTCTGGAACCTCCGCCACTTGCTCTTCACTCGCCACCTTTCGATCATTACCGAGACGCGTTAACAGCTAAATAAACGTCGTTTGCACGACCCTTCCATTTTCGCGCTCCGAAAGTTACTGCGAGAGACGAACTCTCGGGAGATTCTTGCATTTTTCGAGGATAAAAGTACAAGCTTCGGTACTTTTTAAGTTCCGTGATCTGGAAAAGCTCTCACTTTTGACGCGGCGCGAAAAAACTAAAGTCAGATTTGTTTCTTGTTTCTTTTTTTTTGAATAAAATCGAAAGTTTTTACCGGAAAAAAAAATCCTTTGTTCATTGAGGAGTTCTTTACGTGTGTGATAAGCCCTCAAAATTCCGAGCCGATCGGTGTGATAGGTTTAGAGATATCGTGGTCGAGATGAAACTCGGTCGGTAAAAAAAATGGGTTATTGTCTAGATTAGCAGCTTTTTTCAAAACGAGTGTTTTGGCGTGAAATTTTCACTGAAATGCGTTCGTTGGTAAATAAAAATTCATTTTAGGTCAGGGGAGCAACATTTTATTCATCAAAACCTTTGGTAATTGTCTAGATTAGCGGCTTTTGTCAAAACGAGTGTTTTAGCGTGAAATTTTGGTACCTAATTGTCTAGATTAGCGGCTTTTGTCAAAACAAGTGTTTCAACGTGAAATTTTCACTGAAATGCGTTTGTTGGTAAATAAAACTTCATTTTAGGTCGAGGGAGCAACATTTTATTCATCAAAACCTTTAGTAATTGTCTAGATTAGCGGCTTTTGTCAAAACGAGTGTTTTAGCGTAAAATTTTCACTGAAATGCGTTCGTCAGTAAATAAAACTTTATTTTAGGTCGGGAAAGCAACATTTTATTCATCAAAACCTTCGGTAATTGTCTAGATTAGCGGCTTTTGTCAAAACGAGTGTTTTAGCGTGAAATTTTGGTACCTAATTGTCTAGATTAGCGGCTTTTGTCAAAACAAGTGTTTCAACGTGAAATTTTCACTGAAATGCGTTCGTTGGTAAATAAAACTTCATTTTAGGTCGAGGGAGCAACATTTTATTCATCAAAACCTTTGGTAATTGTCTAGATTAGCGGCTTTTGTCAAAACGAGTGTTTTAGCGTGAAATTTTGGTACCTAATTGTCTAAATTAGCGGCTTTTGTCAAAACAAGTGTTTCAACGTGAAATTTTCACTGAAATGCGTTCGTTGGTAAATAAAACTTCATTTTAGGTCGAGGGAGCAACATTTTATTCATCAAAACCTTTGGTAATTGTCTAGATTAGCGGCTTTTGTCAAAACGAGTTTTTTAGCGTGAAATGTTCACTGAAATGCGTTCGTTGGTATATAAAAATTCATTTTAGGTCGAGGGAGCAACATTTTATTCATCAAAACCTTTGGTAATTGTCCAGATTAGCGGCTTTTGTCAAAACGAGTGTTTTAGCGTGAAATTTTGGTACCTAATTGTCTAGATTAGCGGCTTTTGTCAAAACAAGTGTTTCAACGTGAAATTTTCACTGAAATGCGTTCGTTGGTAAATGAAACTTCATTTTAGGTCGAGGGAGCAACATTTTATTCATCAAAACCTTTAGTAATTGTCTAGATTAGCGGCTTTTGTCAAAACGAGTTTTTTAGCGTGAAATTTTCACTGAAATGCGTTCGTTGGTAAATAAAACTTTATTTTAGGTCGAGGGAGCAACATTTTATTCATCAAAACCTTTGGTAATTGTCTAGATTAGCGGCTTTTGTCAAAACGAGTGTTTTAGCGTGAAATATTGGTACCTAATTGTCTAGATTAGCGGCTTTTTTCAAAACGAGTGTTTAGACGTTAACTTTTCACTGAAATGCGTTCGTTGGTGAATAAAACTTCATTTTGGGTCGAGGGAGCAACATTTAATTCATCAAAACCTTTAGTAATTGTCTAAATTAGCGGCTTTTGTCAAAACGAGTGTTTTAGCGTGAAATGTTCACTGAAATGCGTTCGTTGGTAAATAAAACTTCATTTTAGATCGGAGGAGCAACATTTTATTCATCAAAACCTTTGGTAATTGTCCAGATTAGCAGCTTTTGTCAAAACAAGTGTTTAGACGTGAAATTTTCACTGAAATGCGTTCGTTGGTAAATAAAACTACATTTTAGAACAAGGGAGCAACATTTTATTAATCAAAAAGCAATTATTCATCGCCAACTCATTCATGAAATAAACGAAGAAAGTTCGAAAGTTGGTAGCTTTGCATGGCGTGGTAGTTCCCCCTGAAAACGAGATATCAACTGAATGGGAGTGGATGGTCGATACTCCGTCCCCCACCGCCGCCGATACTACGACTACTTCCCCCCGTCGTCGTTGACATACCCCTCCACCGAGTCTCCCTGGCTCTCAGCCAATCACTCGCGAGGATCGTACGTTCTCCGTAGTATGTAGTAAGCACGAGGCTCCACATTCACGCGTTTCTTTACCGACCGAGATCGCGCGAAACATCGATTTATTCCAATCGGCAGCGGCAAAAATGCCCCCGACTTTCCCTGAAACATGATCTCGCTTTGTTTTCGTCCGGATCAGCGATTTCTCGAGCCGACTAAACGCGAGAAAGTACTCACGCCAGGCCTGAAACGCGTCTATAAGCGACGCCGTTATCGTTTATTTTCTCATTTAGGCCGTCTCTTATTATAGTCTTTTGGTTTCGGCTCGCTGCGATGGACTACGAATTACACGCGCTGCCTGAAAATTACCAGTTACCACGGCTTCTCCAGAGTACATTACCATGACTGTTTTTCTGAATTACGATATGTTTAACCCTAACCTCGAGAATTTGGGTTGAACCCACGTTAACGTGGAATGTCATCAATGATGAAAATCCAGGTGTTCGAATTCGGCCGACGTTACCTATGTCACGTACGCATTCCAATTCACGTGCTATCTCGAAATCGTTTCCTTATCAGTGATTCCTGGCTATTCGCTCAAGCGATATTTCAAGACGGACATTCTCCATTTTTCACATGTTTCAAACGTTCGAGTTCACCGAGAACCTTTTCTTCTCTTGAAACTCGGTCGGTAAAACAGAGTCCGAGGACTCCTCTCAAACAAAATTAAATTGTCTAAGGCTTTATTAAGAAAACAATCAAACAATTCCTCTCAATTAGAAATGAGCGAATAATCGCTCAATAAAAAAGCCAAACGAAATTATATGATAAGGCATTAATGAGCGGTTGTCGCGGCGAATGATAACAGGTGGGAAATTAATGATCGCTCGGGAAGAAAACGGCGGTTGAGAGCCGCTGCTGTCTGAGGGTGGTTGAGTGAACCAGGGCGTGGGTGGATTATGCAAGTAGAGGGGCGAAGTATGACGCTACGTAGCTGTGTAGAAGTAAGTGGGGGCGGGGGGGGGTGGGGGGCGGTCGAGCGATGCCGGCCAAAACATTGGCACATGCCTAGACCACAAGCGACGACAGAGAAGACCGGA
>JABFQM010002988.1:0-13094 GCA_022816865.1 Zelostemma sp. ZL-2020
CGCTCAATTTACCCGAGCAAAGATCGCTTATAATATGGCATATCGAGTATCGACTACTTTTCCAACATTCCCCCCTCGAATGCCGTCCATTAAATTTAATAATCAAATGGTCCGTGGAAATATGTATATTATTTACAAAAGAATGTATTACAGATGAACGTCAGGGTGCTGACGATGGATGCGGAGCTGGAGTTTGCTATCCAGCCGGCGACCACGGGAAAGCAGCTCTTCGATCAAGTCGTCAAGACCATTGGACTGAGGGAAGTCTGGTTTTTCGGTCTCCAATACACCGATGTCAAAGGCGATCTCACCTGGATCAAACTTTACAAAAAGGTATTCTTACAAAACTCCATTGCCTTTTTTTGTACATTAATTACGAATCATCCCGATAACCGAGAAAGAACGAGTCAACTTGTGTGATTCAACACTTGTGTCATCCTACAGCGGAGTTGAAGAAAAAAAAAATTGCCGTCCAGTGGATAGCGAAAATTTACGTCACCGTCTCCTCCGAATCCGAGTACCGGGATAATAATAGCTTATTCCATCTTTTTGCACGAAATAAATTTTGTAAAATCGTGCGTTGCTTTGCAGGGCACGAATTCGAAATATTTTCAGTTAATGATATGCTAGTCGCGGATGCCGGCTTTCTCCAAGCCAGGCCTGGAAATTGAAACAAATACGCGGTCGCCTTGACACGGCGAGATACGTTGGATTCGATTCTTTTTTTCGTTCGTCATTCGTTAATTATGAACGCGGAAACAGACGGCGAGAATCTTTTCTGCCCGGAGAGGCGGAAAAAGACTGGCGCATTTTTCACGCAAAAGTAGTTTTAACTGACGTTCTTGGAGTTGCCAAAGTTTCGTGGGAAACGTCGAAAAATCGAATACATAATTGGGATTATTTGGACGCAGCCTCAAAGCGCTATAACGAGAGTCGTGAAGAAGGAAGTGAAAAAGAAAGTGCGAAAGCTTAGAGGTTGCTCCGATTCTGATAGCGACGATGATGAGTTTGACGATGATTTGGTAAGCCTGGTTTTTCACTCGATACGAGATTACCGAATTAGTAGTTGACTTTTTGTTTTTTACTATATACTTTCACATTATCCAATTTATGACGTTTAATTTTATCTGTGCCTCCTTGATGAAAGTATGACATGTACCGACGACGAGTTGCGCAAATACGTAGTAAAATATCTCAAGGCAGTCGCAAATGTTCGTTCAGCGGCGACCTCCTTTTCTAACAAAATTTCTTCATTTTGGATCTTCCCTGACACTTTTCATTCTTCGCAAGGCGATGCTTCATTATGAAAGAACGCTTCTATGAAGATATTCATGTTTTACTATACTCGCAAGATTCATCAAAATGTGAGAAAAGATTAAGAAATTTAGTTGATTCTTTTTCGACTCTTCGGAGGAGGAAAATGGAAAATTGTTATCGTTCCAGAATAAATAGGTAACATCGGTGGCAGAATTAAAACGTATACCGCGTTTCGCATACATTATACATGGAGGCTGAATCGAAAAGTACACATCTTTACGTGAATCATCAATTATACACCGCGAACACGCGCTCGTTATATAAAAAAGCTGATAAATTTAGAACTTGTCTCAAATTACTACGATTATGCAATACATATATGTGTCTAATTCCATAAATTTATTGCATTTCGGCGTTTCAAACAGCGCACAATTCATTACAAATGGAGTAAAATAAAGAACAAGTAGTGCGTATATTTCGTGAAAAAAAAAAAAAGGTTTCACTTGATACAATTCCGTTACTGCCTCGCTTCTTACAATGAATATCATTTGTAAAATAATATGGCAAAGGGCGCGCTTTGAAACTTGATTATACTTTTGGGGTAAAAACGAGTACTAGTAATATTTCGGAAAAAAATCGCGGAAGCGCGTTACGCAATGATCTCGTGTCGAGTTTGAAAACGTAATAATCTTGCTAGCTCGGCAGGAAATGAAAATTCAAGTCGTGGCGCTTGTGTCAATAAGGTTTCTGACATAATATTATGATGAAGCGTCAAATTTGATCTGCGGATATTATCGTTGGTGAAAGGCGCGATGAAATCTCGCGCGAGGAGTAGATTTCATCAAACTCCCCTTGAGACATTTGTACTCCCCCCTGAATTGGCGAATTGGCGACTTTCATGTAAACTCGAGCGATTTACTAAGAAACAAACGAAAAAGTTGCGTTCTCCTTGATTCTCGAGTTGCCCGAGTGAACCTCGAGAATAAGTTATGAATCGAAGACAGCTCGTCGCAGGTGCTCTCTCTCTCTCTCTCTCTCCGACTCCCGGTGGACCATGGACTCTCTTACATAATTCTCGATTATCTTCTACACGGCAGTTATCCTGAATAACGCGCGTGCGTTATTCGGACGAACGGACGCCATCATAATATGTATATTCCTTCGTTTCCTCGCATAACGAGCATTCCCTACTTTTTTCCCCTCGCCAATTAAAACATTGATACTCATTGAACTTATTGCATTTCTATTTCGTGAACGCATGCTTACCAATAATAACACCTGGAAGAGTGGACTTTCGTTCTTGTCTAGGGTAAGGTCTAATTCATCGTCACCATTATCGTAAAAATGTGCTTTTTACCACCGAGACATCTCTAAAAAGCATCCACGCATTCATTAACGAGCACTCTTTGTTTTGCACCTTCTTCGTTCATATTATTCGTTTTGTTTTTCATTTTTTTTTTTTTTTCCCCCTATTGCATTGAATCTCGTATAAATGTATCTATACAAAATAGCGAATCATTGCAGCTGGTACCACGTGGCTGCCATAAAATTTTGCACGTAAGATCTCTGAATAATTCTATCAGTGTCCGCGTATTTTTCATTCTTTTTTTCTCCAATTTGCTCGAATGAACGTTTCGTTTTAATTGTACCTGAGACGCTTCTGAATCGTCTAGATCGCGCACGTGTCCTTCCTTCCGCCAGGTTCTTATTATCCTCCGATGCTTCGTGTTGCGTTGCGTAACCATCGATAATTAGAAAAAAATTATGTCACCATCAGCATTGAACCCAAACGGTGCCCGCGGTCAAGGCAACCGTGTTGCCATGTCGCGGGGGGAGCCATTCTTTTTTCTCTCTTTTTCGCGTAATCCCACGAATTTACGCTTATTTCTCTTTTATATATTGTATTACTTGCAATTTTTGTCTAGCGCGATGCGACGATGAGTCGAAGCTCAGCCACTTCGTGCATGCGAATATTCGTTGCTTCGTTTGTGTTGTTTGGTTTTTGATCCAAAAGTGGAAGACCTCGTTTATGCTGAGCTATTTTTAATTTTGTAAATTTTGTAAATTATCTTCCGCAGTAACTGTGATTCCCAGGACATTTAGAATTGACATTATTATAATTATTTGCATTTATGAAAAAATGTAGGTAAAACATATTCGTAAATGTTGATGCATGGCGTGACATGCGGTTGGAAGATGAAAAGGGTGGAAGAAAAATTGTACGTTGTTAACTTGCAGGTGATGAGCCAAGAAGTGAAGAAGGAGAATCCGTTGCAATTCAAATTCCGAGCCAAATTCTATCCAGAAGATGTTGCCGAAGAAATCATCCAAGACATCACTCTAAGATTATTTTACCTTCAGGTAAAGTTGATAAATAGTTGAGAAAGTTGAATGGATTGCTATATGATTTGTTAAAATACAGGTGAAGAATGGAATATTGACCGACGAAATTTACTGTCCACCGGAGACGTCGGTGTTGCTCGCTTCTTACGCCGTACAAGCCAGACACGGCGATTACCAAAAGGGAATACACAATCCAGGCTTTTTGTCGAATGACCGTCTTCTGCCCCAGCGTGTCATGGATCAGCATAAAATGAGCAAAGAAGAATGGGAAAGTTCCATAATGAATTGGTGGCACGAGCATCGCGGTATGCTTCGCGAGGATGCCATGATGGAGTACTTGAAAATTGCTCAGGTTCGTTATTTCAAATGATGAAAATGTACTCGAGTAGTAGGTAGTAGTAGGATAGCGATGGTTTGCGAAGAGCAAACAATGCACACTGACGGCGCGATTTTGCTAACCTTGACAGGATTTGGAAATGTACGGAGTGAATTATTTCGAGATCCGCAACAAGAAGGGAACCGATTTGTGGTTGGGAGTCGATGCTCTTGGCCTCAACATTTATGAAAAAAATGACAAATTGACTCCCAAGATTGGCTTCCCGTGGTCCGAAATCAGGAACATTTCCTTCAACGAGAGGAAATTCATCATTAAGCCGATAGATAAAAAGTCTCCGGACTTTGTCTTCTTCGCGGCCAGGGTGAAGATCAATAAGAGGATTTTGGCGCTGTGTATGGGAAATCATGAGTTGTACATGCGAAGACGTAAGCCCGACACCATCGATGTTCAGCAGATGAAGGTAAAAAAAAAACAAGAAAATGGAAATGAGAAAAGAAGAACATGAATAAACGCGCGTGAATGAATTCCCTTGAAAATAGACTCAAGCGAAAGAGGAAAAGCTATTGAAGGAGAAGCAGCGGGAAAAGTTGCAGCTGGAAATCGCCGCCAAAGAACGCGCTGAGAAGAAGCAGCAGGAATACAAGGAGAAGCTCAGGACCATGGAGGAGGAAATTGGGAGGAGCCAGCACGAGCTCAACGAGGCCCAGGAAATTATTTGCCGGCTCGAGGAGCAACTCAAGCAGTTGCAAGTTGCAAAGGAGGAATTGGAGAATCGCCAGAAGGTCGGTGTCTTCCCGACACATTTTTACATTTTTCCTCATGACGTTTTTGTGTTATCCGAAAGTGAGGATTTTTTAACTCATGTTCGATGAAATTTATGAAGGAACTGACGGCGATGATGGAAAGATTGGAGCGTTCCAACGAGATGGAAGCCGCCGAACGAGCCAAATTAGAGCAAGAAATCAGAGATAAGCAGCTGGAAGTGAAGCGCATTCAGTCCGAGGTGGAGGCAAAGGACGCGGAGGTGAAAGCTGCCAGGTAACGTAACGCTTGCGGCCTCGCTTTTTACCTTCTTTTGTTACTCACGTCGCGATGTACGCTTTTCCAGATCACGGCAAGTGGAGGCCGTTAAAGTAAGCCAGGAAAACACTACAACCCCGAATCATCATCACGTGGAGGAAAACGAGGACGAAGTGCCCCATGGGGATGTGACAAAAGAGCTTGCTACCGACGAGTCGATCATTGACCCGGTCGAGGAAAGACGCACTTTGGCTGAAAGAAACGGCCGTCTTCACGATCAACTCATAGTGCGTATTTTCTTTTCGTTTGGATAATGCTAAGAATAAGATAAGAAAAATTGCATTCCGCTGTTTTGTACTGTACTAACGAGAGGGGTATTTTTCAAACAGGCATTGAAACAAGACCTCGCGCAGTCACGTGACGAGACGAAGGAGACTCAAATGGACAAGCTTCACAAGGAGAACGTGCGTTGTGGACGCGATAAATACAAGACGCTTCGCGAGATTCGAAAAGGCAACACCAAGCGCCGAGTTGATCAGTTCGAGAACATGTAAATTATCTGTATCCTCTTGAACCCTGTGTCAAAAGTTGCTAACATACACACGTACACATACACACACACACACACTATCCCGTTTTTTTCCCACGCGTACTCCAAAATACTTGGGACCTTACGCATGCACACGGACTTTTATGATTGTCGTCGTCGTCATGCCTTTCAAACCGAATTTATCGGCATTTATGCATTTTTCTACATCGAATAACTTACTTCCCGTCCTTTGTTGTTCGAGCGTGTTCTAGTGTTCCTGACCATTGCCTCGCGACGTCCTTAAATTCTCCACAATTATAACCATTCCTCTTTTCCAGAAGAAGAACATTTTCCTCATTTTTAGAAGTAAAAATAAGCTTATCTGCCGTTTGACTTACAAGTACCGATACAACTCTGTTGTGACGTTTCAAAAAACATTTTGTTATGTATAACTGAAAGAACAATTACTTTTTTTTTTTTTTTTTTTTTTCAAGATGACAAGAGACGCTAGACATTGTTCTCATTGCATGAAAAAACTTGCATCCCAAGGCAACTTTTACAATGGAACTAGAATGCAAAGATAAATTGCTTAGCAATTTTATACATATTGAAAAATACACGTGGCCTTAATTGATATACATACGATCTATAACAATTTACGAAATAGTTGTATATTAATTTAAGCTTTAGAATTCTTGTTCATGCAAAATCGGCGCCTATATTATCTATTTTATAACATTGATGGGTGTCAAAATTTCGCGAAAACAAGAAAAGAGAGAGAATGAGAGAACGAATGTGATGAAGCGCGAGTGAACACGAGGGAATAAAAGGGTGGATTAAAAGAAAAGGATTACTTTATTCCTTGTATTTTTTAATATTGTACCAGTACGTTTTTGCAACGACAACAGACTTCCTGAAGATGGAAAATTCTAAATTAATGCTGCCAACTATAACTATTAAGCCAAATTATATGGGAATTTGGTCGCTAATGAGGAAACGTTTATGCGAAGAAGCATTCATAACTCTGGAAAATGTGGGGAAAGATATTTTCGAGTATAACATTTAAAAACTAGTAGCCTTATGACTATTATTATATTAATATTCACAGATTACTAGCATTATTATCAAATTATGATTATTGTTATTAAAATAATATCAAAAGGAGAGCATTTTATGGTCCCTAACATATATATATTTATATATGCCATTCACTTGATGAAATCTGAAAAATGTCTAATAAAATGTTCAAATTCCTCTTTTTACGTAATTCTTGTTAGGCCCTTCCATTATTTTTTTATCGAGACATTTTCAAATAAAACATTCCATAATCGAGTCGACTGAAACGACATTAAAGACGTTTATTTCTTCCATTGGTCTTTCTCGAGATCGATAAAACATGTGAAATTGCGTTAGACATGTTTTACTGGCAGGTGCTGAGACAATTTTCTCCTCTATGAGAATTGTTTTAAGATGTAAATTGAAGCCACGGGAAAAATTGCGTTTTTTTATAAGAAAAATGTCTGTGCACTTGGAATGAACGAAGAAGCAATCCAGGGAAGTTACACATTTGTAAATGACCATTTTGACAATTTATTGGAATTGTACTGACTTTTATTGGTCGAGAATCGACGAAATGTCATGGAAATCTGCGCAGAAATTGAGTAAATGCCGAAACAATGCGTCTACCCTATCGAATGTCTCAATGTTTCACTTACGAAAACATATTTTCTCTTGACAAATATTTCTACTCGGTATTAGCAGTATTACATTGGGTCAATCGACACGATTGACATAAAAAGGCAAAAGAAAAAAAGTAGACATACTATACGATATACATAGCTAAAAGCAGTAAATTATTGTTGCGAGAATAATGCGTTGTCACCTGTACTTTGAGGAAGGGGAAAACTTGAAAATCTCGATTCTTTTTGCCCTTCCCATACCACACGAGCATGAAAAAGCCTTTGAGCGTTATTATTATTGAAATCATATTATAGGCGAACTGAAGAAACATACGTTGTATGAATGTAAGGGGACCACGCTTCACTTGTTCCATACTGTACAATGTTATTTAAAATACCTCTTTTTACATGATTTTTGTGCCAGGGCAGTTTTAAGATTCAAGAATGTGTTGATAATTGAAGAAAAAAACTTGACATTTCACATGGAAAAATAAATACATTTCTGTGTCAAATTTCCGTCGACAATAATTATTCCTATTACCACCAAACAATCGCAGAACAAAGAAAACAACTTATTATTATTTTTTTATCCATTACAGATCAAATTGACTTTTTTTTCGAAAAAACAAATTTTCCAGTATCTGAGAATATGCCTATATAACACCAGTTTTTTCGGAATTTTCGACATCCGTCTTCCTCGTCCAACTTTGCTGTTTGTTGTAGCCAACTCCTCCTGCAGTTCCAAGATTTTGCCTATTGGCTCATCCTCTTCTGCTTTTTTGTTGCATGTCGATCGAAACTCTGAGTTTCGGTACCTGTAAAGCGGGGCGAAACAGCGAGTTCTCGGGTAGGAAACTCGCTGTCTCGCCTCGCTCTACAGGTACCAAAACTCAGAGTTCCGATCGACGTGCGATGAAAAATAATATGCATTTCTCGGGTTGGAACACAGCTGATGCAACTCGTGTGATTGGCAGCCCTCGCTTCGCTCGGGCAGCCAACTACACACTCGCTGCAATCGCTGTGTTTCAACCCTTGTAATGCAACATACTATTTTTCCGTCATAGACTCTCGAGCTTGGCAATTTGCTGTACTAATCGAATCCGTCGTTTAGAAGCTGAAATGTAATTACATATCATTCTTGAAATGATTTGCATGGGATAATCAGGGAAATGCACAAAAGTGAGAAAGAGAAAAAATACGAGAATATGGCACTCTATGATATGCGATAGAGTGTACCATAAAACGGGTTAATACAAAAGCGATCTTCGCATTGTTTTACGGTCATTACATTCTTCAATTTTTTTGTTCCCTCGCAAAAAAAATGCTTGAAACGCTGTCAACCGTGATTATTCATAATAATACATGAGTTGATTATAAGAAACATTTTAGATGAAATATTGTGGGAAAATATATATTTTTCAGTAATTCCTCAATGCTATTATTATTATTATTATTATTATTATATTTAAAAACTACTCGCATTATTAAAATGATATTATCGTTGCATACTGTAATTTCTTTGGAAATTGCAAAAATGACTTGGAATAAGACTCGAACCGTATTTTTTGAACGAGACATTCCATTATTCCATATTCGGATTTCAATATTTGAAGTAGGATGGAATTTAGGACATACAAATTAACTTTTGGTACAGTTTGTAAAGGCACTAAATTGTTGCCAATTTATCTATATTTTCCAAAAATCGTCGATATATTCCTTGCAAGCAGTTTGTACTTTTGATATTGAACGGTTAAATTTTACGTAATTCAATGATCTTGCGCTCGTTTACGAAAACGATAAGTGAATGAAAAAAAATGTATTTATTTTCGTTGAGCGAATGGGATACCTTACACAAGTCCCCATGAATAAAATATTTTTGTCGATTAACAAATATTACATGCCGTATATACATAATATGGGGTTTAAAAAAACAAGGGGAAAAGCGCAGGATTTATACAAAATCAATATGGCTGTTGCGAAGAAAAGCGTTTACCTGTGCTTCGAAAAGAAACCTATACGCAGAAATTGTTTGAATAAAAAGCATGCACACCCTAATCAAATTTATTTCGCGTTATTCGCGCCTTCGAGTGTGGAAAAACTCCTTTTTTTCCCAAATATTTTCATGCAAAAATGTGTGGGTGCTTGCATGTTACAGATCGTTAGATTTTTATGTTACAAGATCGTTCGAGCATTTGATAAAAGGATCTGAACGACGTTTCATCGTCGAGATGAAGCGTTATTCAAACAAATTGGCTTCCCACGTGACGCGGGTAAAAAACGAACTCGCGATTGGCAAATTTTCGCGGCGCGCAAGCGCTTTCCAAAGCCGCGCGCGCACAAACATTGTACGGTGCGCGCGGTAAGAAACGAAGCGCACGCGCCACTCTCGGAAATTCTTCGGCAATTGCATGGAAAAGTCTCAAAAGTTGGGCTCCACGTGGAAAAGCAATGTTTTCTCGTTATCGATCAAAAAGCGACGTCGCGGGCTCGACCGTTAAAAAGATTTTGGAGGATCGCGAGCAGGATGACAGGTTCGTTTAATTGCCACGGTGCAGCTTTTATAATTTACGCGTCGTCATTGTTTTGATCGCGTCTTCTCTTTAATTGAATGAATTTTGAACATTACACTATTGGAAATAATCACAGTTATAACATTCGCGGAGATTTCTTTTCGTTTCTTGTCACTTGCATTTATACTTGTATACTAAAATATAGCCTACAGTATTTTCGCATTATACGCGTTTTATGATCTATTGACCTTCGACAAAACACGTTTCGAGAGAAAAACTAAAAGTCAGTGCTAATGCAAAAAGCCACTTACTTGAGAGTATTTTCCATGTGTCGTTTCAAAATTCAAATACGATCAAGTAAATTTGGTTAATTCTTCTGAGGGGATAAAAAGTGCCAAATAGAGGCTATATAGCTACTATAATATTACTCTATTACCAAACCTTTTTTTTAGAATTCGATCGATGAAAAGAACGACTTTGAAAAATCGTCAGTTTGACACGCAATAATTTGCACTTATTTTTACTTCAATTTCAGTGCAGAATTATTTCTAAAAATAATGCTTCATAAACGTTGTTAATTAACAATCTTTTAAATTAGACGCGCGCGCGCGCGAACCTGGCACAGTCCTCGATCGTAATAATTAGTAAACGTCGTTTATATTATGAAAAATTATTACCCGTGTACGAAATTGTACAGTAAGACAAGATTACGAGATAGTTTTAATTGATCGATCAAAATGATAATTAAAATAGTTGGATATATGTACATACTTGCGGTTATTTTCTAATATAGTTGAGAATACTTTCTTTCCCCCCTATAAATCTTATAAATCGTAATGATAATCAGATTGTGTTATTAATAAATGAGTAGAAGCGCGAGTAGAAATGATGTGGAGAAAGGATTGGCACACGAGGCGAAGGAGGCGGCGCACGAGTCGGCAATTGCAGCAGATACGGACGATCGAGCCCGTCTGCAGAAGAGCAGCAAATCATCGCATCGCAAGCACAAACACCGAAAGCACAAAGAAGTCGAGAGGTAAATAAAAGAAGTAAAAGAAATCATATTCGAAGACGCGGAGTTATGAAAATTCGATGCTTTGGCCGCAGCGTTTGCAGAGTAGTAAGAAGCATCTGTTCAAAGCCAAAATTATATCGACGCAACACATTGGACAGCATTATTTTTCACGAGATGTGCGACAAAGCGGACAAGGACCTTGACGAAGAAGTCGCGGGCAAGTCGCACGACTCGAGGAATAGAAAATGTCCAAAGACAAAGTTGAAGCTGGATATGGCATCTGCTCAAAAGGAACGTGCACAAATTTCAGCCTTCACGTTGCCGAGTCACGTCAAGGTTCGTCGCTTTCGCTATATTACGCGTATTTATTTTTTATTATCTTTCAAGTTCAACGGCGAATACGGTGAATTTTAATTGCTCGTCGGATATTGATTACATTGTCCATCGGCGCCTTCGAAACTGACATTAATGTTTGGCCGGTTTGGCCCAAGTTCAAAGGCAAATTGCATCGGGGATTACTTGCAGATCGAGAGCAGGAATAGATTTCGTTGCTTGCGCTCGAAGCCGGTCGACGTCGAGCCAAAAGACGCTTCCGAGGCTTTTTCTGCTGCTTCGAGTCCTTCTTCACCGAGAACGTCGACTGGAATCCAAAATAGGAAAACTTTCCACGAGACCTTTTCTTTTTTCATAAAACAGGCAAGTCGAGAGTTCGAGACTTTTTACCTTTTTTGGAACTTTGTCATGACATTTATTATACTTTTATTAACGTGTATTCGCAGAGAAGCACGGACAAAGAACGCGGCGGCACTTTGAGTCAAATGAGCCAAGAAGAGACGACATGGCAGAACGAACTGAAAGATTTGATCTGGTTAGAGCTACAGGCGTACCACGCGGATCGCACGCCAATGGCTCAAGACGAATGGCTGTGCGGCCAGCGTGACGCGGTCGCTTCTTTGTTGAAGGAGATTATGGAATATCGGTAAAAAACAAAAAAACAGATGTCAAATTTACTTGACAACACGTTCCATACTCATTTTTCTATTTTCCATAGGTACGATCCCATGACGAATGTCTCGAACAATGTATTGCCCTCGATCATCAGCAGCAGCAGCGCCGAGCTGGGCGCTTGTCCCGGATGTCTCTCCATGTTCTGTCGAGCCTGCACGAGAGCGCAGTCCGACGCCCTCAAACGAGTCGAAATTTTGTTGACGAGATTGGAAAGTGCAGAGGCTTTGTACCCTTCGTCCCAAGCATTCGCCATGCACTATCCTCTGTACAAAAGCTCGGAATTCATCGACCGGGTCAAAGCCATGTGTCTTTGGTACAACATGACGAGTCATCACCGGCTGAAACTCTTGATTTTGGGAAAATTGCTCGTGCCGTCGCACGCGAGGAAAAAGCACGAATATAACGAGGATTCTGGCGTAAGGTAGTACTTATTTCACAGTCTTTTTTCATACTTTCCACGGGCGAATGACTCGATAAAAATTACGGCAGTTCCGCCGACTCTGCTGAACTGAGGAAATCGTTGGTTGGAATCGAACTGCTGCAGTTCCAACCGGAAGAGCATTTTGGCAGTCCCGCCGACAGCGCCAATAGCAACGCTTCGTTTTCCTCCGGCGCGTCATTCGGTCAATCCGTCTTTTCTTCCGAAATTTCTTCAAACGTTGACAACGAAGAGTTTGACAGAGTTGATTTTTATCTCATGGAATTTGGTCGCCAAGCGTACAGGTAAATAAACTCTGGTGCGAAAAAAGCGGTATGTCAATACGAATCGTCGTTTGAATTGCCCAGAAAATATATAGAAGACATTCTGAAGACGAGGGGCTTGAGGAAGAGTCTAAATTTCCTTGAAAGACTGCACACGACGGTGTTGAGGAAGGCGAGATTGGCTCTGGAGAAGCCGAAAAATGATGGCGATGCCGGCGAGAATGACGAGTACTTATACTGCGAGGATGATCGGGAATTGAAACGGTACGGGGTATGGAGTCGCGAGGCCAGAGATTTAAATCTTCCATCCTACAGGCAAGTCAGAAAGCATTCTTGAGATAAAATTCTACAATGATTGACCTAAGGTATGTCCGCATCAATTATTTAGAGGTCAAATATGCTGGAAACTTGATTCAATGTGCTCATGTCAATTATATTTATGCCTCTTTATTATTGCCTCTTTATTATTTTGAATTGTAACTGTTCCGTTACATCTGATCATCCTCATTCATATGTAAAAAAAATTGTACGATGATGCGCGATAGAGTTTCTAAAACCTAGCATCCTAGTTGAGGCTCCGGATGCAATAACCACCTGAGCGCTCGAAACGGGTAAAACTATTGTCCAAAATCCAAGTCGAAGCGTCGAAAACAAAATTCTCGAAAAACATCAAATAAAAAATACTATTTCATAA